>ML292773.1:0-38549 GCA_005239495.1 Nicotiana undulata | reverse complement strand
TTATTTGCACTCTAAAAATATCAAAACTAACATCAAAATACCAAAATTACATCGGATTCAAGCTTATGATTTCCAAAAACTTCTGAAACGCGCATTTGATAAAAAACCCAACCAAATCATTTCCGAACGACCTGAAATTTTGCGGGCAAGTCCAAAATGACCTAACGAAGCTACAGCAACTCTCGGAATCCCATTCCGACCCTCGGATCAAAATCTCGCCTATCAACCGGAATTCGCCAAAATACTAACTTCGCCAATTCAAGCCTAATTCTACATCGGGCATCCTAAAAATATTCTGAACACACTCCTAAGTCCCAAATCACCTAACGAAGCTATCCGAACCATAAAATACGTATTCCGAGGTCGTTTACCAATAAGTCAACTCTTAGTTGACTTTTCCCATTTTAAGGCTGTTGTTAAGGACTAAGTGACTAAATTCTCATTTAACCATTTCGATTTCAAGCCTATCAACTCTAACACATTAATAATAGAATAACCAACATATACTAAGCCACTAGTAACAGTTATAATGCAGGTTTTACGTAACGACAGACCGGGTCGTTACATTAAGTTGAAAGAGTTACTCGGTGTTTGACTTTTGTGTTAGCGACCCCGAAATTGTGTTCTGATGATTCCAATAGTTTTGTATGGTAATTTTGGAATTAGGAGTTTCTCTGGATTTGAATTTGGAGGTCCGTAAGTTGATTGGTGCTTTTTGGCAAAAGTTTAAAAGTTGAAGGTTTTGAATGATCATAGGTTTGACTGGGAATTGACTTTGTTGATATCGGGTTCGGATTAAAATACCGGTAGTTGGAATACGTTCAATATGTCATTTGGGACTTGTATGCAAAATTTGTTATTATTCTGAGTTGATTCTATATGAGTTGGCATGAGTTTCAGAAGTGGAAAGTTCATTAGTTCATTAGATTTGAATTGAGGTCCAATTCGTAGCTTTGATGTTGTTTGTTGTGATTTGAGGCTTCGAGTTGGTACGTGTTATGTTTTGGGATTGGTTGGTATGATTAGACGTTGTCTCGCGGGCCTCGGGTGTGTTTATGATTAGTTTTAGCATGTTTTGGATTGTATTACATTGTTGAAGTTTTGTTGAGTGTGATTCTTTCGCATCTGTGGAAGATTGGTTGCAGATGTGATGTCGCAAATGCGGCCGTGAGGGCACATATGTGAGAGTGGGTTGGAGACGTTGTGTCTGCGGATGCAAAACATTTGGCGCAGAAGCGAGACTGCACCTGCGATGGGAGAGCACACAAGCGGGTCTGCAAGCGCGATAATGAGGCTGCAAAAGTAGAAGGTCAGGTGCTGAGAGGAAACGCAAATGTGGCCCTTTTATCATGGAAGTGGTATCGTAGAAGCGGTTAAGTGACCGCAAATGCGGAACCACCGGGCTGGATTAATATCGAAGGATTTGGTAATTTTTTTCATTTTTTAAGTTGTGGAGTTTGGTTGGAGACTAGTTTTGGGACACTTTTCATTACAATTGAAGAGGTAAGTGAAGTTTACTAAATTTTGATGTTAATTATTGATAAACCATGGATTATACCCCTAATTTTTGTGAATTAAAGGTGAAATTTCAGAACTTTTTACTATTGTTCTGGAGTAAGAATTGATGATTTGACGATCAATTTGAGGCTGGATTTGGGTAAAAACATATATATAGAATCATATTGGAATGGGTGTTTGGGATTTGTTAGTTTGGTCGGATTTCGAGGTGTGGAACCAAGGTTGACCTTTTGGGTTGACTTTGCATAGTTAATTGAATATCATAGCTTTATTGTCTGGGGTTGTTTCATGTGGCTTATATTATTGATATTAGGTTGTTTTGGAAAGATTCAAGTCACTCGGAGGTCGATTCACGTGGGAAGGACTTTTTGGAGTATTGATATCAACGTTTTAAGGTAAGTAACACATCTGAACTTTGTTCGAGGGTAATTACCCCTGAGAAATTTGATATTTTAGGTGTGTTGGGGATGACTCACATGCTAGGTGACAGGCGTGTGTGCGTGCACCGAGGTATTCATGATATGGATAGTTTTTAGGATATTATATGCCTTGTTTTTCTCTCATGCTTCTTTGATATCATGTTTCCTCCGTTTGGATGACTACATGAGTTATTATCCATGCTAAAACCATGTCTATGCTATGTACTTATTTGTTCGGGCCAAGGCTATTCATGCTGTTTTGAGCTGTTTGAATTTATTGTAGTCATATCATCGGTCATAATTCTTCATTCGCATGTTATATCTCAGACCCTGTATATTATTTTTTTGTCATATTACGTGATGTTGTTGCCTTCTATATGTGATACTTATTGGGATGAGTTTTATGAGATGTGAGCCATTGAGATTTGAGCGGTCGATGACTGAGCTTGGGCCATAGTGCCGATTGGTATTGATTTTGAGGTGACGTGTACGCCAGACCCATATTGGGCTAAGTGGTACTGATTAGGGGTGTCGCGTGCACCAGGACCTGTTATTGGGCTGAGTGATATTGATTAGCGCTTGGGAAAGGATCCACCCATTTGGAGTTTGGTATTCCAATTAGCGCAGGCACAAGGCCTTGTATGTGCTTTGGTGGGGGGCATTTGTACCAACCACTATGAGGGTACTGAGAGTGAGTGCACTTGATGATTTCACTATGATGTTGTTGACTTGACATGTATATTAGATATGTAGGCATGACGAGCTTATAAGAAACACTTAAATATGCTCGCTAGTCGAATATAGTAATTTATAATATCGTATCCACATGGATTAGAGTTAAACAGTATTTTCATAGTTTATATCTTGACAACTATCAAAGATGATAAACATATGAGAATGATGTGATTAAAATAAAATTAAATAAGAGACTAATTTATTGACTAATGACACTCAAGAAAGTAACGAGTAAGGAAAGATATAAATGGGGGGCAATAGGATTGATAGGATAGGTGCAAGTTAAATGTTTGGGATCTAACTCTAGTTAATTCACTTCTAATGTTCAAATGAGTCTCTCAAATTCACTTGATTATTAATTCAATTGTTTAGTAGAAACTCCTCTCTCGATTAAGTTTCAACCTCACAAGATGAACTACCATAAGATCGGTGAAGATATGCACGAATTTTTAGTGGATTGGTCTTTAGGAGAACATCTCTTGATTATCCTCCTAACTAGGTTTAATTAACATTTCAACTAGCCTCTTTTGATTACTAAGAAAAATTAATGAATTCAACCAACAAGATAGAATGCAAAAATATCACAAGATATGCCTCTCTCGATTATATGAACAAGCAAATATAGATGCAACAATTAAAACATCCAAAACGGTTGAATACACAAAACTAGAGTTAATATCCAGAAATAAATATCAATACACCAAATCCATCAAACTCTAAAGAGAACTACTTCATATATATGACGTAATTCATCATAACAATGTTTAAGCTAAAGAAAAACATAAAGCAATTCAAACCCTTGTCTTCAGTTGAGATTGAAGTATGGATTCCGTGTGCTCTTGCTTCTCCAACTTCTCCTTAGCCTCCTTAGGTCTTATTAGATACATCAAAAGTCCCAAAAATATCGTTTTTCCATGAATATATACCAAGTAGGATCGGACCCAAACATATACACCTTCTCCTACACGAAAAAGGATACTTTTTTCCGGACAAGACGCGCACGGCCGCGCACCTAAAAGTGTGCTTGTGCACTTGGCCACACACTTTTCACACTTTCTGCCCCATATGTGCGGTCAGTGCGCGGCCACGCACTTGTCGCTCACTTTTCACCCTTTTCAATTAGAAATTTGAAAAACAGTAAAACATGAAAGTTTTAGCCCTTTGATTTAGCTTTCCAACCATATATTGTGGAGCCCAAATGGAGTTCTTTGACAAAACGTATATTCATTTTACTAGACCATGCGCAATATACCTGCTTGATTTCTTTGTTTCGTTGTCCTATCATCCGTGAATCCCCAAACACGATCCCGACTTAATTCCTTAGGCTTTTACTCAGACTTCAAATATCCAAATCACTTGAATTCATTCCATAACATCTGCATAGCTCGGAATCACTCCTACAGGGCCTAAAACACATAATTAGTGCAAAACACAAGCGATTAAAGCTCAACTCAACTAAAGTGCAGTAAATTGGAATGTTATAATCGAAAAAAACTTGAGATTATAGACTACTATATATATCCTACACTTACACCATTGCTCGTCCTCAAGTAATCAAATAACATTCTATATAGACATAGCCTTACTAACTAACTCTCCTAACTCATCACACCAAGAATATTTAAAATAGAATAAGCACAATAGTGTAACATCTTCACCTCAAGAATTGACTCACAAGTATCATGCATTATTCACAACTCACTCACTTAATCTAGCACAGAGGTCAACGACATTACCTTTAATTCATGAATTAAGTGCCCTCACACAACAAAAGAGAGAAGTTCAACAAACAATAAAATTCAAGAATAATTAGGAACTCAAGATAGAAAGAATTCACTCACTCTCAGAAACAACATTCATGTGCCACAAAATATGAACCATAGGATTTCCCGTAGTGTACTATTCTACTAATTGAGCTCATTCAGTCAATGATAAAGTAGGACTTTTACTGGCTGTAATGTAGGCTGCGGGAAGGATAGGGTAAATGTAGATATAAGGGTGACTACACCTCCCTAAGCACTTTAATACATACACTTCAACAATCGAAACCCCACACTTCTGTCAAACCATAACTCCACCTTCACATCAATATACATTAACTCCAAATTATTTAAGCACATTTACATCAAGAGTCACTACTATCAAAGAATATTTTTCACAAGAATACAATATTTTTTCTTTCTTTTTCAATTCAAGTGGCTCTTACCTTTTCAAGACAATGCACCTTTCTCCTTATTTACATAGTTCCACTCACAAACCAAATCAATTGTGATGACCCAAACGGTCATCCTATGTAAATTTGATTATGACTGTGTTTCGACGTCTCGAAAGCCTCCGTTAATCTCACCTCGATGTGTGTGCGCAGCCTGGGCGCGTAGCCGGGAAGCCTTTATGTGGAAACAAGATAAAGAGTTGAACTTATGATAATTAATTGAATAAAGTTAACTTTGGAAAACTTTTTTGGTAAACAAACCCGGACCCGTGATTTGACGGTCCTGGAGGGTCCGTAGGGAAATATAAGACTTGGGCGTATGCCCGGAATCAAATTCCGGGGTCCCAAGTCCGAGAAATGAATTTTTAAATAAAATTGTTTTCTGAAAATAATAAAGGCTTATGAAAATGAACCTCGATGTGAAACCTGTGTTGCCGAGCCCGTATTATGGTACCGGAGCCCGGAATAAATTCAATTGTGTTATATGAGTTATTTGTGAAATTTGGTAAGGAACAGACTTGATTTGACGTGTTTCAGATCAAATATGGGAAATTGAGAGTTAATGAAGTTATAAAGATTTCCTTAAATTTGAGATTTGGTTTGGAACGTGATTTTATGTTATCGAGGTCTGAATATGATTCCGAGACTGAGAATAGTCCTGTTATGTCAATTGTGACTTGTTTGCAAAATTTGATGTCATTCTGAGTTGTATAGGTCCGTCCGGCGCGTTGTTATAGAATCAAGAATTTGAAGTTTCTTAAGTTAGGATTTTTAGGGGTTTTGGGATGTGATTTTGAGATTTAGCGTTGTTTAGGGTGTTCCGAAGGCTCGAGTCGTCCCAGGTGCCTTTCGGACACCCAATAGGGCTAAAAACCATCTAGAACAACTGTTGGTACAGTTGTTGCTGGTGTGACCGCAAGTGCGGTTGCCCAGCCGCAGGTGCGGGACCGCTCCTGCGGTCCCAGCCTCGCAGGTGCGGAGGTTCCGCAGGTGCAGTTCCTTTTCTGCAGGAGCGGAGCCACAGGTGCAGTCTCCATCTCCGCAGGTGCGACCCCAGCCTGCCTTGCCATTTTCCGCATGTGTGATCTTTTTCTCGCCGGTGCGGGACCGCAGGTGCGGAACCCCTGTAGGCCAGAATGTTTTAAATGCCAAAAACACGAGATTTCCTCATTCCCTTCATACCAAAAACCCCATTAGAGACTTGTGAGCTTGGGAAGGACACACCACGACCTAGATACTATTAAGGTAAGTTAATTCCTTCATAATACTAGTTTCATGCATGAATAGTTAATGGGATTACCTACTAAATTAATGGAAAATCAAGAATTGGGTAGTAAATTTAGGGTTCTTGAGAAATTCGCGTATTGTCCGTTTGACACTATGAATTCATGTGGAAACTTCATATTTATGATCCTTAGACTATGGGTGAGTGATTCCTTCGAGAATTTCCAGGATTCAAGCGTGCGGGCCCGGGGTCGAATTTTTGTATTTTTGGAAGAATGATAGGAAATGTATAACTAGGCTTTGGAATTTGTTTATTGAGTAATTATTGATGTTAATAACTCAATTATGTATAGATATTATCGATTCGGAGTTGGATTCGAGAGGAAAGGCTGTGATTGAGGCTTGACTTGCATTTTGGAGCCGAGGTAAGTGTTTGGCCTAACCTTAGCTTGAGGGATTAGGTATAGAGTCTTATTTGCTATGTGTAATTCATGTCCAACGTATAGGTGAGGTGACGAGTACCTATATGTTGTGGTCAAGCATGCACGTGAGTCAATTGTAATGAATCATACCGTGTTCTTAATATTCTATGTACTATGAGTAAGTGGTGATTTAGAAGCGATACATTGATGTCGTTTCATGACGTGAGGAGTTATTGAGTTATTTTTTTCAGTTGAAGTTTTACTGTTGAAATTATATCTCTGAGCAAGTTTGGTTATAGCTGAGTCCCTTGCCGGGACGATAGAATTTTATTGAGTATTTCTGTACACTTGAGATTTCTTATTGCCAGTTTGCCATTATATTGTTGATTGTTTATTATTTATCGCACGAAGGGACATGTCGTGCTGATTATTTATTATTTATCGCATGAGGGAACATGCCGTGCTGATCGTTTATTATTTATCGCACGAGGGGACATGCCGTGTTGATTGTTTATTATTTATCACACGAGGGGACATGCCGTGATGATTGCTTATTGTTTATCGCACGAGGGGACATGCCGTGCCGATGTGTTATTGTTTGATGCACGAGGGGACATTCCGTGTCGAGTGATTTGTGAGGTGATGCACGAGGGGACATGACGTGCCTTGTGTTGTTCATTATCTGTTCTGAGGCGTTAAATTCCTGCTTTTACTGTTACATTTCAGTTGTTACCCTGTTCCACTATGCTAGTATTTGTTGCCCCTCTTGTCCCTAGCATGACTCTCCCCGTGTCTGTTTATACTTGTTTATTTCCGTTGATATTTTCCTGTTATTATATAGAATTGCACAGGTATGTATATTGTTGTCGGTCCTAGCCTCGTCACTACTTCGCCGAGGTTAGGCTCGACACTTACTCAGTACATGGGGTCGGTTGTACTAATGCTACACCTGCACTTATTTATGTTGTGCAGACCTCGCAACCGGACCCGGTGGGCACGACGGAGGGAGCATTCCACCAGTTATTCAGGAGACCTCGAGGTAGACCCGCAGACATTCGTGGGCCTTGGCATCACCTTCTCCCCTTCTCTTTCAGTTCTGTCTTATTTTATAGTTTCAAAGACAGTCATATGTACTTATTTTCAGACCATTGTATTCAGTAATCTAATAGATAGTTTGTGAGTATGTGACACCAGTTCTGGGATATGTATATGGGTTTTATTACGAAGTTGCTATATTATTTTGAATTTAGTTAACCTTCATATTGTTGACCATCGATGACTTAGTTATCTTGTTTATTTTAGTTGTTAATGAGTTTACTTAGTTCAAACGTTGGCTTGTCTAGCGGGTTCAACGTTAGGCGCCATCACGGCCTGAAGGTGGGATTTTGGGTCGTGACATAAACCACCCCACACTTCATATTTTACAAAGTTCATAACAATTTCAAGTGCTCCCGAGAGGTACAAGCTTCAAATAGATTTTCAATTCAAACAATTGGGTAAGGCTTGTAATGTGGTTACCAAATAAACAGGATTACAGGATCAAAGGGGTTAACTAAGATACATAACAATTAGGAGGGTACAACACATATATCTAGCTCAACAAACAAGCACCTATATCACTTCTAAGACTAACTAAAATCACTATTTTGTCACGACCCAAATTCCAAACTTTAGGGATCGTGATGGGGCCTAACACCATACTTGCTAGGCAAGACAATGTTAGAGTTTATTTAATTGAATTCCATTAAATTCTACTTAACCATAACAAAACAATTATAAATAAACTAACCTTTATTACTTCCATTGTATAAATCCACGAAATAAATAATAAATGAATAATTTAGCCGAGCCTCTAACTAAATAAGTAACCATAAGACTACCACATGTTCTGGTGTAACAATTCACGAACTTCTAAGATTTACTACAAATAATGGGATGAAAGAATAATATAGATGTTTTAAGAAAACATAAAACAATTTCTATGAACTAAGAGAAGACTCCAGGGATCTACGAACGCCGGCAGATATACCTCGTGTCTCCGAATGATGGATGTCCACAACTAAAAATCTCTAATGCTGGCCGGTACTTGGATCTGCACAAAAGAGTGCAGATTGTAGTATCAGTACAACCGGCCCCACGTACTGAGTGAGTGCCGAGCTTAACCTCGACGAAGTAGTAACGAGGCAAAGGCGGGGCAATTATAACTTAACTTGTAACAATATATATAATAAAGCAAGAAAAACAATTCTACACAAACAAGAAAGATAAACTGCAACAATAAATAAAATAAAGCAGTCGCCTATTCCAGGCCTCAGCTGTAACCAAGATCTCACATGAATTTCAAGAGTTTCCAAAGTTTTGACTTTAAAAAAAATAGAAGTAAGTACGACATATGAAAAATAGTAGAGTGAAACGGTAAGTTTCCAAATCTATAACTTTCAAATTCTTGAGTCCCAAAAACTAGTGAACGATTATCAAATTCAGTAAAACAAAATTATCCTCCCTTATCACTTTCTTGTTGCGGCGTGCAACACGATCTCACCTGTCCAACCTTATCACTATCTTGTTGCGGTGTGCAACCCAATCGCACATGTCCACCCTTATCACTATCTTGTTGCGGCGTGCAACCCGATCCCACATGTCCACCTTTATCACTATCTTGTTGTCCACCCTTATCACTATCAATTTATGTATTTATTAAAAACTTTCACAATTCAGGCCAAGCCTTTCACAACACTTTTATCTCAACAATTGTAAACAGAACACAGTATAGCTCACAAGTTGTATCCAATATTATTTCATATTGAACCCAACCAGAATATATGTAAATATCGTAACGCTGTCATCCAGCTCAACCTTTAGGTACCATACAAATTCAAGGGAATATCCAACACTTTTACCACACTTGCAACAGTACTTGGCAATAATCTGATGGAACCAAATAGCCATGTAAACCTCAACAATCATAAAATAGTTAAGTCGGGTAGCAAATAAATGGGAAATGGAAAACATATCATGTTAAACAACAATTTGGTAGTGCATAGGTACTCGTCACCTCACCTATACACTACACACAAGCAATTTCACATAACAATCAAGTTGGGAATTCCTATTTCCTCAAGTTAAGGTTAAACTAAGCACTTACCACAAATTTACAGGCGACTCACTACTCAATTACAACTTTTCCCTTAGAATCGTGATCTAATCCGCTCGAATAATCATAATCAGATTAATACCATCAACATAGGCTAACGAATCGAATTCAACAATAAAAACTATAAAATATGCCAAAACTCCAAAATCGACCAAAATTCAACCCCCGGGCCCACATCTCGATCTGTCAGAAATGAAAGAATCAAAACCCTCGTCCTCTCCAAAGTTTAACCATATAAAGTTTATCAAAATCGGACTCCGTTAGGTCCCTCAAATCCCTACCTAAAACTCTCAAAAACTCAAGCCCTAACTACCTCAATTTCACTTTTAAAATAATCAATCAAATCCCAAAAACAAAGATGGATTCATGAAACATAACCAAAAATGAGTAAAGAGCACTTACCTGAATTCCTATGGTGAAAATCCATTGTTTCTCCTATCAAACTATCCTGAAACTCGCTTTTCATGCGTCCAATGGATTCCTTGTGAAATTCTAGGCAAGTTAGGCTTTTGAACCACTCCATTTGACCTTATAATGAAGGATATATGTAGGTTTTAATATCTGCAAATAGTGCAGATTTATAATTATGTCGTCAGTGGCAATTTCTTAATTAATCGGACAAAATCTGGCAACCTAAGTAAAATGACCATAAAATCCTCATACGATGTCCAAATTTGGTGAATCTTTCTGCTACGGTTTTTTAATGATGATACGGGTCTAATACTTCAATCAAAATAGAAACCAAAGCTTATTGGTTAAATATTTATCATTTATGCTTGAAGAAACGACGTCGAAACATAAGAAAAATGAGCACAACACAACCCAAACCTATCCGAAACTCACTCGAGACCCTCGAGACCTCAACAAATAATTCAAACAAGTCATATATCACTACTCGAACTTAGGCGAACCTCCATAACACTCAAGACAACACCAAAACACCAAATCAACCTCGAATTCAAGCCTAAAACTTCTAAACTTCCAAAATTCGCTAACGACGTTGAGACCTACCAAACCACGTCCGAATGACCTCAAATTTTCCGCACACATCACAAATGAAACTATGAACCTACTCCAACTTATGGAATTCCATTCCGACCCCGATACCTAATTTTCCACTGTCGACCAAAATTGCTAAATTTATAGCTTTCAACAATTCAAGCCTAGAACGGATTTTTAGTTCATAAAATGACCTCTTGGGTCATCACAATCTCCACCTCTAAAAAAAATGTTCGTCCTCGAACGAACATAGAAGATTACCTGAATTGGCAAACAAGTGTGGATATTTACTATGAATGTCCGACTCGGACTCCTAAGTAGTTGCCTCAACGGGCTAGCCTCTCCAATGCATTCAACTGAAGGATAACTCTTAAACCTCAGCTGACAAAACTGCCGATCTAAAATGGCTACCGGCTCCTCCTCATAAGTCAAGTATTTGTCATCATGGGACGGGTCACCATGATATTTTCGAAGCATAGACACATGGAATACCGGATGAACTGAGGATAACCCTGGAGGCAACTCAGGTCTATAAGCTACCTCCCCCACTCTATCAAGAATCTCAAACATCCCGATATACCTAGGGCTCAACTTTCCCTTCTTCCCAAACCTCATAACATCCTTCATGGGCAATACCCGAAGCAATACTCTCCCTCCAACCATGAATGCCACATCACGAACCTTACGACCGGCATAACTCTTTTGCCTAGACTGAGCTGCACGGAGTCTCTCCTAAATAATGTTTACCTTATCTAAGGCCTCCTACACTAAGTCTGTACCCAGTAACTGAGCCTCCTCCGGCTCAAACCATTCAACTGGAGATCTGCACCGTCTACCATATAATGCCTCATAAGGACCAACCTGAATGCTCGACTGATAACTATTATTATAAGCAAACTTCGCTAACGGCAAGAAATGATCCCAAGAGCCTCCAAAGTCAATAACAGAAGCGCGGAGCATATCCTCCAAAATCTGAATGGTACGCTTGGACTGCCCGTCAGTTTGAGGGTGAAATCTTGTGCTCCACTCCACTCGGGTACCCAACTCACGCTGAACTACACTCCAAAAGTGCGAAGTAAACTGCGTACCTTGATCAGAAATGATAGACATGGGCACACCGTGAAGGCGAATAATCTCCCGAATATATAACTCAAACAACCGCTCCGAAGTATAAGTACTCACAACAGGAATGAAATGTGCAGATTTAGTCACCCTATCCACAATAACTCAAATTGCGTTGGATTTCCTCTAAGTCTGTGGGAGTCCAACAATAAAATCCATAGTGATATGCTCCCACTACCACTCAGGAATCTCTATTTTCTAAAGCAAACCAACGGGTCTTTGATGTTCATACTTTACATGTTGACAATTTAAGCAACGAGCCACCTAAGCAACATTGTCCTCTTTCATCCTTCTCCACCAATAATGCTGCCTCAAATCCTGGTACATTTTAGCTACACCTGGGTGAATAGAATACTTAGAACTGTGAGCCTCTTCAAGGATCAACTCACGAAGGCCATCAACATTAGGCACACATATACGACCATGCATCCTCAAAACACAGTCATCTCCATCTGTAACCTTCTTGGCACCATCGTGCTGAACTGTGTCCCTAAGGACCGTCAAATGTGGGTCATCAAACTATGGATCTCCGATACGCTCAAATAAAAAAGACTGAGCGACTGTACAAGCTAAAGCACGGCTGGTAAAAATATCCAACCTCACGAACCGATTTGCCAAGGTCTGAATGTCTGAAGCTAACGATCTCTCACCGACTGGAATAAATGCAAGGCTGCCCATACTCACCGCCTTCCTACTCAATGCATTGGCCACTACATTGGCCTTCCCCGGATGATACAATATAGTGACGTCATAATCTCTCAGTAACTCTAACTGTCTCCTCTGTCTCAAATTAAGATCTTTTTGCTTGAACAAGTACTAGAGACTACGATGATCCGTGTACACCTCACATGGAGCACCATAAAAATACGACCTCCAAATATTCAATGAGTAAATAATGGATACCAACACTAAGTCGTGGACAGGGTAATTCTTCTCATGGACTTTCAATTGTCGCGACGCATACGCCATCACCTTATCATCTTGCATTAATACTGCACCAAGTCCAATACGAGATGCATCACAATACACCGTGTACGATCCTAAACCTATGGGCAACACTATCACTGGTGCCGTAGTCAAAGCAATCTTGAGCTTCTGAAAATTCAACTTACACTCGTACGACCATTTGAATGGAATGCCCTTTTGGTTCAATATGATCTTAATAGTTGTTCATAATCAGTTACAGAATCACCAAATAACTTCACGTTAACAATAATCTCCTTTCAAACCTTCACAATACTGATAACGAGATGTGATGCATGAAGAACTCATAATTATTTACCCGAATTAACGTGTCTCATTTAACGCCACATGGGCGGGCACCTAACTTGTAGGTTAAAGCTCAATAATTATAGCACGAATTTGGCAAATTATGCACAGAGAATTTTTATACAAAAAATTTTAAATCAACCTAACAGGCATGACTCTCTATTAGTACTATAGTAAAAAATTTAATTTTACAAGGGAGAATTTAAACACAAGAATTTTTATCACAAGGATCTCATCCTCATATAACTTCCACCGCGGCTCATAGCCCGATTTAAACATATCAAACAATATTAAAATGTGAGGATCTCGCCCTTAGTTCTGAATCACAAGTAATATGCATATCGTGTCAATCGAAACATTCCATTTTCTTTTTTTAAATATTTTTCGTTAAACAAAACTTACAACACGTAATGATAGACATAGCTATCTCCATAGAATTTCTCAATGCACGTATTCACATAAGTAGATTTAAGAGTTACTAAGCTCACCCGTGAGTGGAGCATATTAGGAGGACGTTCTTAAATACTCATAACCGAATCAAGTTAAGGAAATTGTCACTTTATAATAACAAGAAATCGTACTAGTAATGACACCATTTGTAGTAACGACCTCAACCATACCATAGAAAATATATCAAAAGGATGGGTCTCCACCTCTAGGAGTATAACCTCCACCTTCGACATCCCGATCCCTTTCCCCTAGTTGGACATGTAAGTGGAGTTGTAACTGCAATGGGACATGTAGCCTGAGTGCTCTGATGAAATATTTTGGCTGCTCATACTGAGTTTATACCAAAAACTTGGAATAACCATTATAGGAATCTCGTAGCGGTGGTACATTAAATGAACTCATTGAAGCACCCCGAGTAATTAGATATATGGACTGGGCTGGTCGGTAGCCCGAGCCCCTACCGAAATAATTTGTTGTTGCAAAACAAAATCCACTGAATCTTTTAGAACCTCAAGACCTCTTAGTCACCTTAGCTTCCTCTTTTCCTCATTCTAACATCTAAGTAATTTCTACCACTAGCCGAAATGAATCTGTGGACTCTCCCTATGGCTATATGAAATGAAGTAGGAGTCTGATAGGCTAACTTATCAAACCTGATGGCATGTCCTGACACCGTCATGGTGACCTGACGCAACCGTTCAAACCCTATGCGCCACGCATTCTGGAGAGTCCAAGAAACAAAATCTTTCAATAACATTTATGAGAACTGAGTCAAGTAGTTGGTGTTGCATTGGTTGGTCGTCCTCTTCATAGGCTTGTTGCAAATACCGGCGACCCATTTCTTCTTTTACTATGCTGACTCAACACTGCTGAGCTACCCCATTTAGTCATATGCTCTTCGTTTTTATTTGGGGTGACTCTTATCCTTATTTATGCACAATAATCACGAAGGTAAGGATATATACAGATAATTCTTGGCACGAACCATATAGTCTAGAAGCTCGTCAACCACTGTACTCCCGTTGGAGCACCCCAAATTCTGCAACTGTGACTTCCCCGCTGAGTAGACCTTCTATAGATTTAAAGTTTGTTATATAACTCCTTTGGTAATGGGGTATATGGTTATTAAGGAGGAGGACATACCGCAAGTCCCAGCTTTATCTCTTGCAAAATCTCAGGCCTTATACATTACAGGCCAAAACCGATATAACACATGACCCCGCAATATATTCCTTGACAGTGGACTTCCCCACTTGGCATGAAATCATAGGTCGCAATGCCTGATAATCCACAATGTTAAACATCACAGCTCATATAAATCAACCTCGTTGCTTTCAACTTATTCCCATATCTGCAATACTTCATAGTAGCGTTTAAGAAAATCATGTAGGTCCTCAAAAGATGTACCATTGAAATGGAGTGGAAATAGTTTGGTAAACTTGTACAACCTCAATAAACGAACTAGTGCGTCCTGCAACGCTGGAGTAGCTATAAATCCTTGTGAAAACTGAACTAGTCCAACATGTACCGACTGAGCTAGAACCTCCGCGTCTATATCCATTTGAGGCTTTACAATAGGTGCTGATATTCGAGCTTTAGACTGAGCTCTGCTTCTTTCTCTTCCCCTAATTGTAGCTGTCGTTGGGGCTTCATCTCTTGTTCGGTTGTAGACGCTTCGCGTGTTGTCGAGATTTGTGAGAGGACAAGAATAGACAATTTCAATCAACAATGGTAGAATAAATTCGCACGATAGAGTAGAAAAGAAGTTAAATTGTTCCTAACTTCATAGCCTCTGAGAGATAAGTACAGACGTCTTCGTACCGATCCTTCAGACTTTATTAAGCGTGTTCGTGAATTGTGAGACCTAAGCAACCTAGTGCTCTGATACTATATTTGGCACGACCCAAATTCCCAACCTTAGGGATCGTGATGGCGCCTAACACCACACTTTCCAGGCAAGCCAATGTTAGATCTTATATAATTGATTTCCCTTAAAGTCTTCTTAACCATTACAAAACAATTATAAATAAACTAAACATTATTACTTCCATTGCATAAATCCACGAAATAAATAATAAATGAATAATTCAGTTGAGCCTCTAACTAAATAAGTAATTGTAAGACTACCCAGAGTCTAGTGTCAAAATTCACGAACTTCTAAGATTTACTACAAATAATGGGCTGAAAGAATAATATAGCTATTTTGAGAAAATATAAAACTATCTCTTTGAACTAAGAGAAGACTTCAAGGATCTGCAAACGCCGACAGATATACCTCGTGACTCCGAATGATGGATGTGCGCTACTAAAAATCTCTAATGCTGGATCGTATCTGGATCTGCACAAAAGAGTGCAGAGTGTAGTATCTGTACAACTGACCCCATGTACTGAGTAAGTGCCGAGCGTAGCCTCGAAGAAGTAATGATGAGGCTAAGGCGGGGCAATATAACTTAACCTGTAACAATATATATAATAAAGCAAGAAAAATAATTCTACACAAACAAGAAAGATAAACTGCAACAATAAATAAAATAACTCAGTCGCCTATTCCGGGCGTTAACTATAACCAAGATCTCACATGAATTTCCAGAGTTTCCAAAGTTTTGACTTTAAAAAAATAGAAGTAAGTACGAAATACAAAAAATAGTAGAGTGAAACGGAAAGTTTACAAATCTATAAGTTTCCAATTCTTGATTCCCAAAAACCAGCGAAACACGATTGAAATTCAGTAAAACATAAATGTCCTCCCTTATCACTTTCTTTTTGCGGCGTGCAACCTGATCCCACATGTCCGCCCTTATCACTATATTATTGCGGTGTGCAACCCGATCCCACATGACCACCCTTATCACTATCTTGTTGCGGCGTGCAACCCGATCCTACCTGTCCACCCTTATAACTATCTTGTTGTCCACCCTTATCACTATCAATTTATTTATTTATTAAATACTTCCACAATTCAGGCCAAGCCTTTCACAATACTTTTATCTCAACAAATGTAAACAGAACACAGTATAGCTCACAAGTTGTATCCAATATTATTTCATAATGAACCCAACCAGTATATATGTAAATATTGTAACGATGTCATCCAGCTCAACCATTAGGTACAATACAAAATCAAGGGAACAACCAACACTTTTATCACACTTGTAACAATACTTGGCAATAATCTAATGGAACCAAATAGCCATGTAAACCTCAACAATCATAAAACAGTTAAGCCGGGTAGCAAATAAATGGGAAATGTAAAAGGGATCATGTTAAACAACAATTTGGTAGTGCATAGGTACTCGCCACCTCACGTATACACTACACACAAGATATTTCACCTAAAAATCAATTTGGGGATTCCTATTCCCTCAAGTCAAGGTTAAACCAAGCACTTACCTCAAATTCGCAGGCCACTCACTGCTCAATTACAGCTTTTCCTTTAGAGTCTTGCTCTAACCCGCTCGAATCTAATCATAATCAGATTAATTCCATCAACATAGGCTAACGAATAGAATTTAACAATAAAAACTACAAAATGTGGCAAAAATCCAAAATCGGCCAAAATCTGAGCCCGGGGCCCACATCTCAAAATCAGTCAAAAATAGCAAAATCAAAACTATCGTCCTCTCCCGAGTCTAACCATATAAAATTTATCAAAATCGGACTCCGTTTGGTTCCACAAATCCCTACTTAAAACTCTCCAAAGCTCAAGTCCTAACTTGCTCAATTACACTTTAAATCATCAATCAAATCACAAAAACGAAGATGGATTCATGAAACATAACCAAAAACGAGTAACGAACACTTACCTGAATCCCTATGGTGAAAATTGCCTCCTAAATCGCTCAAATCCGAGGTCCTCAACTCAAAATATGACTGAATGAACAAACTCTTATTTTATATATTTTTCTGCCATCTATTCTACCTAGTTTCTCATGTCAAACGATCCTGAAACTCGCTTTTTATGTCTCCAACGGATTCCTTGTAAAATTCTAGTAAAGTTAGGATTTTAAAGCACTAAATTTGAAATTATAATGAAGGAGACATGTAGGTTTTAAATTTTTGCAAATAGTGCAGATTTTTAAATACGTCGCCAGTAGCAATTTCGTAATTAATCTGAAAAATCTAGAAGTCTTAGTAAAATGACCATAAAATCCTCATACGATGTCTAAATTCGATGATTCTTTTTGTTACGGTTCCGTAATGACGATACAATATCATTTTTTTTTTGAAAAACGACGTCAAAACATAAGAAAAACGAACACAACACAACTCAAACCTATCTGAAGCTCACTCGAGACCCTCGAGACCTCAACTGATAATTCAAACAAGTCACATATCACTACTTGAACTTAGTCGAACCTCCAGAACACTCAAGACAACACCAAAAACAACAAATCAACCTCGGATTCAAGCCTAAGAATTTCTAAACTTCAAAAATTTGCTAACGACGTCGAGACCTACCAAACCACGTCCGAATGACCTCAAACTTTTCACTCACCTCACAAATAACATTATGAACCTACTCCAACATCGGGAATTTCATTCAGACTCGGATGCCTAATTTTCAACTGTCGACCAAAATCGCTAAATTTCTACCTTTCACCAATTCAAGCCTAGAACAGAGTTTTAGTTCATAAAATGACCCCTTGGGTCATTGCAATTTCGCTTTGCAAACACACAAGGAATGTTCTAAAAATCAAATGCAATGCACAAAATACACCAAACCTCACACGCACATGGCACATGACTCACTCAAGATTGGATCATTAAGACACTTTAGTCGAAGAAGTTAAGCAAAGTTAAGATCATACAGTTTTAGGTACTTACACAAGAGTAAAAAACTGAGCCTAAGTGTCACAACTAACGCACTTATTATTCTCAAGGCATATTAAAATCAAGGGGTATTGCTTCCATTTCAAATCATAGCACAATGTTTTCCTACTCCTATAAACAAAAATCTAACTACACCCGGTTCAAAACAATACCCTTGAAAAAGAACCGCGCCACGAAGAAAAACCAAGGGGGAATTCATGCACAACCTACAAAAGAAAATGTTTTTGTCTTTTCCTTTCAACTTTACTCCCTCAAGAAACTCGTCGAATGATATCCATCGTCGGGAAAATCGAAAATCAAATGTTTATGTTACTCAAAAAACCTTTAAATATTTTCATACTTGTTTTAAATCCCCTCATATGTGATCCTTATTTGTTACTTGCTCGCCGTCCAAATTCACAAAGCTTATTGGCTGGGACCCACAGTTGTGGATCCTGAGGGGTGCCTAACACCTTCTTCTTGGGATAATTTCAAGCCCTTACCCAATCTCTGGTAACGCGAATTAGTTCATGAATTATCAACTCTAGGTGCCCTAACGCACAATAAAAATCGTTAGGTGGCGACTCTTTCTTTTCATAAGTGTCCTAGGTTTAAAGTGATACGGATCACTTCAATGCAACACCCGGTATGTCACACCTTGAGGAGGCGGCTACACGTGGTTTAGCGCACCGGTCATCATATCCGTGTTCTACCCTTCCCACCCCGTAAAGGTTATTTAAACGCATGTGTTGGTCACGAATGCTTATTGCGTGCCATTACCCGTCCCATCCTATAAGTCCTGGAGGGTATTTAGGACCACTAATCCTATCAAGGCAGGGACTAGGCTGACTTAGGTGTAAAGGATAAGATACTAGACGATAGTGCAAAACAAATAGGACGACATGTATTGGATAATATAGGGCAAATAATAGGCTGATAGACCCCTCCACAATTAAGCACGTAAATGGCACGTCTCAAACACAATTAAAGTCTCAGAAGGAAAGTTTCTAAACAAGAGAGTTTTAGTAAAAGAGCAGTAGTTTGAGTTTTAATCTGAACGAGTTAAGGTTGAAGGATTTAAAACAGTAATTGCAGGAATATAAATGTTCAAAGCAGTGTTTTTAAAACTCAAGAGCATACAGTAATTAAGAATACTTTCAGGAAGAGGTATGACAACAATTTGAGACTCGAAAATCCAGTAGTGTACTAAAATCAGTAGTTCATAGGACTGTTTTAGAAAATAGTTTAGCAAAGACTTTAGGAGTAGAACACTTTATGTCATACATCAGCTTTAAAACACCTAATAGTTTGTAGCTGATTGAGGAACCAGAAATCAGTGATTGAGGAACAAGAAAATACACCGTTTAGGAGTTGTTTTGAAAAAAGAAAAGATATAGGAGTTAAACACAACAGAACAGATTTCCCAAAAGAAAACACTGGAACATCAAGGTTCGTGAATTTCCAAAGAGGCATATCATTAGAGGCTTGGTTGATTCGACTTAATTACGTGTTAAACCTAAGGCTTGCCTAGGTGTCTTAACATTTGCCTAATTGTTTAAGGGTGACATACATGCTCAGGTTCTGATTTTAGACACGTTTGTATAAAGTTTGTTTTAAATGAACTGGCCAGATCTTATTGGATAAAACATGCTGAGTCGTGGTATAGTGATTGGAAACTCAAACAAGTATAGTCTTAGCAGCACGATTTCTAATGCACAAAGAGGTCCCTGAAGGCATGGTTTCTAAGATGTTATAGAAAATGACAAGTTAGATGCTTGTTATTAATTTGCTTAGAATTATGAAAGAGTGAATGACACGTTGAAAGTGAAGACCTAAACAGGATTTCTAATATGTGAGATGCATGTCCTAAGCATGTTGACTATTGCACAAATAAACAAGTGAAACTAAGAACATGTTTTTTATCCAATACTAAAACTAAGCATGCATATTCCCCACCCATTTCACTATATAGACCCAGCAGTGTGTTTACAAATTTTTACAGCCCAATATCCAAATGAATTACAGTGATTGAAAGAAAAATAAGAAGTTATTTTATAGGGAGCCTTCAATCAAGCCCATCCTTCCAACCTCAATCCCTTCGAGTTTCACATCTCCCACATGGTAGGGGTGCGGCAAAGCTCCCTAGGGCCCTCATGGGTCCCTGGCCAATACCAGCACCCCAACACAATTGCCAAAGTTGAACAAGTGCAGTGTGGAATTACCCACCTCAGTGCGTCAAAGTTCAGAGGAAACTCAAGAGGTTCCCTAAGCAATGCTTACACTAAGGGGATGGAACTTACGTTTCTAGGAATAGTGCGAAGTGCTAGGAGTGAGTTTAAAAGAGGAACAGAGTTTTCTAAAGACAAGATTTAGTTGAAAGAATTTACGAACTGAAGATTCATTTAACATAATAGTTTTAAAAACATAGTAGTATCTAAGAAGAAAAGATCAAAACAAATTAAGCAATGCAAAGACAATGGGGGATAAGTCACATAATAGGCAAGAGAAGACACAGAGATTCAATAAACTTTTTAAACCTAGCTGCATAGAACGGGTAAATCACATAGTAATCAGGAGAAAGATGCATAGATTCAATAAGACGTATTTAAACATGGCTGCATAAATCAGAGATGGTTCAAAGAGATAGATAGGCCACATAGTAATCAAGAAAAAAAGCATAGACTTATTTAAACATAGTTGCACAAATCAGAAGTGTTCATAGAGTCGGGAGATGGACAAGTTTAAACATGATAATAGACAATAGCAGGATACAGGCATAACAGGTGCAAATGAAGAGTAAACAACAATCATAGAAGCATTGGCATGTGAATCTTAAAGAGATGAAGCATGGTGAGTACTGAAAGCTAAACAAGAGCTTAATTGCAAGTTGAATAGTAGAAGCTCAAGTAGAAGACAATTAGGAATATAATGAACTAAAGCAATAAGAAACACATTGATTTGGGAGCTTGAATCTTAATCAGAACATACCAGTGATGAGAGCAAGCAGAATGAAAGAGCAAAATAAGAGCACAATGGTTAGCCCTGGCTTATAGCCGGCTAACAGTAGACAAGAGCAAAAAAGAAGAGTAGTAAAGTAGAGCTTTTGTGAGAAAGAGAGAGTTTTACACAAGTCTCCGTGTGTGTTTGTTATTGAAAGACAAGAATACTTATAGTTGAAAATAGGTAGTAAAATAAGGTAAAAATCACAAATGCATGGTAATAAGAGAAGACAGAATCCAATCAGTGTAAGAAGAATACATGGTTCCCTTAAATTATGGGATTCAACTCACAAATGGTAAAGACATGCAGCACATAAGGTAAGTAGAAGCCAGTACAGGACTAGATAAGGAAAGAATCAAACTAGCATAGTAATCAAGGAACTCGGACTCAATTAACCAGGAAATCAATACATTTGTTCCCTTAAGTTAAGGGATTTCAAAAATTAAAACTTAGTAACATGTAAAATCAGTACATGACTAATAAGGAAGGAGTCAAAGTTTATTAAGTATAAAGTAGTACAATAGGACTAGATTCAGAAAGCCGTAAATAGTTTGGTAAATAGAGCATCTTAGTAAACAAAGTAAGTTAATCAATCAATTTAAACAAACAGGCAACGCCCTAGGGCTTTGAAAGACATATTTTCAATCAGATAATTTAATAAGAAAATCAGAGTCAATCAAGAGAGATTCATGCACTTTATTTCACACATATATAGAGAAACCAATAGTCATAACAACGGACAAGTTCAGAGATGCATAGGTCCAAATAAACAATCACATATAGGTAACACAAGTAGGTTAGGCCTTAGCAATATTGTTCGGAAAACCACAATCATAGAGTCATAATAGGAATTAAATAATCAGGTTAATATGAAGAACCCAGACAAAAGAAAAATCGTAACAGTTAGGGTTTCAACATAGGCGAGTTTAAAAAGAAACAAGAGCACAAAATCAGTAGAGATATGCGAAGAATAGTCTCAAACACAAAGAAACTTAGCTTAAAGCATGCGTAAAAGGATTCTGAAAAAGCCTAGCTTCCAAAGGAGGTGAAAAAATGTTTGAAAATTGAAGATTCTTAAAGACTGAGTCGAGAATAATGTAAAATATAAAGTGAGACATGCTTGAATAATTAAAAACAGCGTGGATATGAAAGATTTAACCCAAAGTGAGGGTTTCAAAGAAACCTAAGTAGAAGGAAAGAACCTGTCATAAGTCTCAAGGATCGGAACACATATGGTGAGATTTTGCCGGAAACAAATCACCGGAGAGACCGTAAACACCCAAGCAGAAACCCTAGGTGCAAGTCGCCATGGCCCAGGACCCTTGAAGACCTCAAAGATGGTGTGCGAGGTGAGGGAAACCCATTGGAGGCTCGAGGTTGGAGGATGGTCGCCGGAGATGGCTGGAGAAGAAGGACAAAGTCATCGGAGACGAGAAGTCTCTAGAGAGACCAAAGAGAGAGAGACCAGCGTAGAGATATGGGAGGGTTGAGGAAAGTGAGGGGTCGGGGAGGGGTCGTTCGAGTTAATTAAGGCAATACGAGATCTGGGTCGTTGATCTCATTTGATCAACGGCTCATATCAACTGGGGTTGGGCCGGCTGAGTTTAAGATTGGGCTGGGTTGGGGTAATTGAGGTCTGGGTTGGGGTAATTGGGAGGTTTAAAGTGGCTAGGTTTTCAATACAAATGGCCAAATGTTCAATACCCCAAAATAGGTAATTAATTAATAAAATAAAATAGCCAATAATTATAAAAGATGATATTAGGTTAAAAATAAGTAAAATCATAATAATTAACTGATATTGAGTATAAGAAAACATAACTTTCAAGTTGAAACAATACAAAATGTCCAATTAGGCCGTATTTGCAAAAGTGATTGTAATTGCAATTAAATAGTACTTAATGGATCAATTTAGAGAATAATTGAAATTTAATAAGTAAAAAGTGATTATAAATGACAAATTAAAAAAATTAAAAAGAATTTGAGATTATTTAGAGCGTAATTTATGAATTATAAAAATGTTAAAACAGTAAATAAAATAGGAAATAATTCAAATAAAAATGTGTAAAAATTAAGAAAAATACTCATTATTAAAAAAATGATTTTGAAAACATATATGCAAGTTTAAAAAATAATTTGAGGGAAAAATTGGGTATCAACAGCTGCCCCTCTTTACCCGGGAAGGATGAGAGAGTTGTCGGGTAAAGATATGATGGCCAATTTTGACCTGAGATGAAGCTGCGGGGTAGAATTCGGCCGCACCTTGGTTTCTGAGCTGCCTACATATCCCTGGTTTTACAGGAATCAGGCTGCTTGTAGTTCCAGAATCATCAGCGAAATATATCGATGATGTTTTACAAGAACGGACACAAGGTGCATGGTGGGGTAAGAATACAAAGATCTTTCGGGGTTGTGTCAAAGAACTGGAGCGGTGCGCTCCTGCCTGGTTGGCTGTTCCTGCCAGGTTACCTGCAAATAAAGAACGAACGTATATTGTGCATAATATAAAGCATGATGCAAGTTCCCGTCGGACCAAGAATGCTGTCTTCGGACAATTAGGATGGTGTCCTTAGACTATGATGTCCTGGGCCATGAATCGCTTGGTGCGGGATTCGCAGGCTATGAAATGATGTTCTCGGTCCATGATGATGGTGCCTTCGAACCATGATGCCTTTGAATAATGATATGCAAGTTGGATATGAGAGATCCGCAGGCTATGGAATGATGTTCTCGGGCCATGAAGATGGTGCCTCCGAACGATGATGCCTTTGGACGAGTTGGTGATATTTCAGCCCATGAAGAATGCAATAGCATGATATTGACAAGATAGAGCTTAGTCTTACGATTTGCAAAAAGGAAAGCGGGGTAGAGCTTAGCCCGAAAGTGAGTGTCGATACATATCGTTGCGAAAGGTAATTTTTCTGAAAAATAGAGATAGGAACTGTGTGTAGTGGAGTAAAATGCGGATAGAGGTAGCGTAGAACCTCGAAAGGCAGAATGACAGCCTTATGCAAGGAGTAAAGTGCAGTGGGAGACAGTGCTTAGTCTCGGAAGGCAGAAGAGTAGCCTTATGCAAATGGAGGTAGAGCTTAACCTCATGCAGATGGAGAAAGAGCTTAGTCTCGAAAGGCAGAAAGGTAGCCTTATGCAAATAGAGGAAATAGAATGCGGGGAGCAGTGCTTAGTCTCGAAAGGCAGAAAGGTAGCCTTATGCAGTGCAAAAATGCAGGGAGACAGTGCTTAGTCTTGGAAGGCAGAATGATAGACGTATGCAAATGGAGGTAGAGTTTAACCTCATGCAGATGGAGACAGAGCTTAGTCTCAAAAGGAAGAAAGGTAGCCTTATGCAAACATAGGAAATAGAATGCGGGGAGACAGTGCTTAGTCTCAGAAGGCAGTATATTAGCCTTATGCAATGATGCGGATGTGGAAGGTGACAGTAAGGGTTCTTAGCTGATGATAGATTTTGGCGATATGATTGCTGCGAGTACAGAGCTGCTTGCAGTGATAGTAGATGTTGGAAATGCGGGACGGGTTTGAGAATGTCTTGAGATTTCTTGCAAAGATAAAAAGATAATTTGGGCTTTCGCCGTCTTTATGCCTGCGTTCAATGAAAAATCGTGAGTTTCGTAAAGGGGAAGGTTAGTTCGCATCCCCTACTGGCTTGACCCGACCTACTTGCTTGATGATGCTGACTTTGCTTGTAGCGCAGGGGTAGCATTGCTAAAACAAACTGCTTTTTGAGAGAAATAAATATGCATGACTTTGTAAAATATGATATGATATATAGAAAGCATAGTTTTCTTTGGATGAACCGACGACCGTGACGCGGTTCAAGACATTGCAACCTCCATTGCGGCGGAGATTTGAGAGTTCCTTCTCAACATTTGCCCCAATTCGATGGGTGAAGTCTTCTGGCTATTACTAGTGCGGTGCTCGGCTGAACTTGCTTCGGAATTTTGAGGTCCCTACTCAAAATTCTGCCCCAGTTTTCATTCGTGAGGAAAATGAAATTTTATTAGAATGTGACCGAACCCACAGGGCTGCCTACGTATTCCTTCTTAAACGGGAATCAGGTCAGGCATAGTTCATTTTACAACATTGACAGAAAGCATAAAGGGTTACACATAGTAGCACTTGACTGCATCTGAATTGATTGGTTTAGGCCAAACTTCTCCATCCATTTCTGCGAGTATGAGTTGTCCTCCTGTTAGCACTCGGTGAACCATGTACGAGCCTTACCAATTAGGAAAGAATTTCCCTTTTGCTTCGTCTTGATGAGGAAAGACTTTTTTTAACACCAGCTGCCCCGGTGTGAATCGTCTTGGTTTGACTTTCTTGTTGAAGGTTCTGGTCATTCTGTTCTGATATAGCTGACCATGACAAACCGCGCTCATTCTCTTTCCGTCTATGAGGGCTAACTGCTCATAGCGGCTTTCTACCCATTCTGCGTCGCTAAGTTCAGCCTCTCGTATAATTCTCAGGGATGGAATTTCAACCTCGGCAGGAATGACGGCTTCTGTTCCGTATACCAACATGTAAGGAGTTGCCCCGATTGATGTGTGAATCGTGGTGCGATACCCCAACAGATCGAATGATAGCTTCTCATGCCATTGCTTGTGTTTTTCTATCATCTTTCTCAGTATTCTCTTGATGTTTTTGTTGGCAGCCTCGACGGCTCCGTTCATTTGAGGTCTATATGCTGTAGAATTCTTGTGCTTGATCTTGAAGGTTTCACACATTACTTTCATCAAATTACTGTTGAGATTGGAACCATTATCGGTGATGAATGACTATGGAACTCCAAATCGACAAACAACGCGGTCGCGGACAAAATCGACTACCACTTTCATAGTAACTGCTTTGTAGGATGCGGCTTTCAACCATTTGGTGAAATAGTCAATAGCAACCAGAATGAACCTGTGTCCGTTGGAGGCAGCAGGCTCGATTGGTCCAATAACATCCATGCCCCAAGCGGCGAACGGCCAGGGCGAGCTTGTTGCATTAAGCTCGCTGGGAGTTACCTTTATCATATCCCCATGTATTTGACACCGATGGCATTTGCGGACATACTGGATGCAGTCTGTTTCCATGGTCATCAAGAAATAACCAGCCCGAAGAATCTTCTTTGCTAGAACAAACCCGTTCATATGAGGACCGCATGTACCAGCGTGTATTTCCTCCAACAACTTTGCTGCTTCCTCTGCCTCGACACATTTTAGCAAACCCAGATCGGGAGTCCTCCTATATAGGATTTCTCCGCTGTGAAAGAAGTTGTTTGACAATCTTCGTAGAGTTTATTTTGCAAGAGGAAGTCATCTTTCGGACTGGCCCGGTTAAGATCCCGGTAGTCAACGCAGACCCTGACCTTCCCATCTTTCTTTGGTACAGGCACAATGTTGGCTAATCATGTAGGATATTCGACCACTCAGAGAACCCCGGCGTTGATCTGCTTGGTGACCTCTTCTTTGATTTTCAAGCTCATGTCTGGTTTGAACTTCCTGAGCTTTTATTTTACTGGCGGGTATGTTGGATTGTTTGGGTATTTGGGCCACAATAGATGTGCTGAGGCCAGTACTGTCATCATATGACCAGGCGAATATGTCCTCATACTATCCTAAAAATTCCATATATTCCTTCTTTTCTGACGGTGATAGATGAATGCTGATGCGTGTTTCTTTGACATTCTCTGTGTTTCCCAGGTTGACGATCTCAGTCTCATCCAAGTTAGACTTAGGTCTATTCTCAAATTTCTCGACTTCCTTAATAATATCCTCAGGTATATCACCCTCATCTGACTCGGAATCCATTTGTTGTGTTGTATCGTTGCATGTCACAATCATTGGTTCATCAAGACGAGTAATAGTAATGTTGTGCAAAAAAAAGTAATGGGAAGGAAAACAATAGCAAGTGAATATAAGTAAATGTAAGATTTTAAAAATGCTTTGATAAATTGAGTAATCGTTCGAACATAAGAGCTCTTTCTTGCAGAAATTAAAAATACGAAAAGGAAGGAAATGCTTTAAATAAATAATTTGTAGATAATGTTTGTTTTGTTATCCTTGCTGCCCCCAGACTCGACGGGCTTTGGTCGTCCTGACAGACCAATTGTTAAGATGCGATCCCTTGCTCACGACTTGTATCGAAGGAACTTCCTCCCCCTCCTTTTCAAGAACGACACATCAATCCATATCCTCTTCATCCAGAAATAGATCCCTCATGGCTGCTAGTGCTTCTTCATCATCTGTACCATATATGACGCCGGCTTGCTGGAAAGTCTGCTCTATGCGGGGTATTGGCTGCTCTAACGAGTAGTAGGGGCCGCACCATGGTGGATACCAGTCCTTGAACTCCTCCCAAGTGTACTCATATCCTAGACCAAAGGTAGTACCATGCTTCTTGAGTGTTATAGACTTTGTTATCCCTTGAAGATGCTTGCCGAGCCCTTTACCTGGCTCGTACCCTTGCCAGTTCAGTATGCTTTCGGTCTTACTGTTCCGCCACTTGCCTTTGTCAATAGCGTTGACACGATCTATGTTATGATAGATTTCTCCGCCCAACTTTCTCCTTCCATCGATGATCGGAAAGGTCTGGCGACCGTAGATATGGTTGCTACTGTCACCATGAATGATTACCTCTTGATGGTTCCATTCGAACTTCACAGCTTGGTGTAAGGTTGATGCCACGGCCCCAGCCGCGTGGATCCAAGGTCTTCCCAACAATAAGTTGTAGGATGCAGGCACATCTATCACCTGGAAGTCTACATCAAACCAAGTCAGTCCCCTCTTCAAACGCAAGGTGATTTCTCCAATGGTAGACCTCTGCGAACCGTCGAAGGCTTTTACGTTGATCTCCCCTTCCTTTATCTCATGTAGGCTTTTACCTAATCTCTTGAGTGTGACCAGTGGAAAAATGTCGAGGCTGGAACCCCCATCAATTAGGATCCTCGTGATGAAATGATCCTCACATTGTATAGTGATATGTAGTGCTCTATTGTGCCCTAGACCCTCTGGCGGTAGCTCATCTTCATGGAAAGTGATCTTATGCCTCTCTAGCACTTGGCCTACCATGTTGGCCATCTCCCCACTGGTGATGTTATCGGGTACGTATGCCTCACTCAACACCCTTAACAAAGCGTCCCTGTGATTTTCAGAATTTTGTAAGCGGGAGAGGATGGATATTTGAACTGGCGTCTTGTTCAATTGGTCGAGTACCGAATACTCCTTAGCTTGTATCTTTCTCCATTCATCATCAGAACCTGTTTCACTGATGGGAGGATGACTGTTGGACTGCTTGCTAGACTCGGCCAAGTGCTCAGGGGTATAAACTCTGCCAGTTCTCGTCATACCCTGTGCAGCGATAGCTTCCTCAGACTTGCCTTTGCCTTTCCTCCTTGCTTCAGCGGTATAGTCCCATGGAATGGCGTATGAATAAAAAGGTGTCGTTGTTGACATTGCCACAGGAATAGGTGATGTCATTCTTATTCCTGCTGGAGCATATGTTATAGATGGTCGCACTGCAACTTCGAGCGGTCGTACAATTTCAACTTCGATCGGCACTGGGGCTTTTCCTTTGGAGGATGATCTTGGATCAAACTCAAGTGGAATGGACATGTTTACCTTGACTTCCTCAGACGGCTGCATCTGGAGAACAATCGGATTAAGAGTGATCGCAAGCTTCTTTGGATCAGCCTCTGCAATTAGCCCAATTGATCCCTCAGGATCCCAGTCATCATCAACTTCAATCATGTGGACGCCACCCTTATGGTCAGGCAGCGGATTATTGCGAATATTAGGAGTAGAGTCCTTGGCTATAATGGTCTTGTTATCTATGAGGGTTTGTATCTTGTCTTTCAAAGAACGGCATTCCTCGATGGTGTGTCCCTTCATGACGGAGTGGTAAGCACAAGTTTTGTTTGGGTTGACCCACTGAGATGGGTTCTCAGAGATGACAGCGGAGATGGGTGTGACATAACCGGCGGCTTTAAGTTTTTCATATAGTTGGTCAATGGGTTCGGCTATGGCAGTATACTATTTTGGTGGACGACGGTCGAAATTTGGGTGAGGTCTTGGGAAGTTTCGGCGAGCAGGTCGTGATTAGTAGTGAGAAGGTTGGGAATTGTAGGCATTATAGATGGGAGCTGGCTGGGAATATCTGGGCGAGGTAGGCTGATATGTGGGTGGTGGAGCTTGGTAGGCGGGTGAAGGTGCTTGGTAACTTGTAGCTGGTTGGTACGTGAAGGAAGGTGAGGGGTATACTTGGTATTTGGGAGGGGACTTGGCTTGCTGTGCCACCATCACGGCTCCTACATCTTTCTTCATGGACACACCACCGGATTGCAGAACTTTATTAGTCGCTTGTAAAGCTTCAAAGTTAGTGACCATACCGCTTTTGATACCTTCCTCGATTAGCTCTCCCAGCTTGATGATATCAGAAAACTTGTGTCCTTCGACCATCATCAGCCGCTCATAATACTGAGGATCCTGAGCGCGTATGAAGAATTTCTTCATTTGTTCTTCTTCCAAGGCTGGCCTGACCATATCAGCCTCTGACCTCCAACGAGTAGCATACTCGCAAAAAGTCTCAGTGGGTTTCTTCTTTAAGTTCTGGATGTAGAACACATCCGGTGCATTTTCCGTGTTGAACCTGAATCTATCCATGAAGTCTGTAACCATACTCACCCAACTAGTCCATTTCTTTGGATCCTGATTGATGTACCAGGATAGTGCATCACCTTTCAAACTCCTCATGAAGAGCTTCATGCGGATCCTTTCATCTTTTCCCAAACCGACCAATTTGTTGCAATAAGTCCTCAGATGGACTCTCGGATCACCAGTGCCGTCAAACATCTCGAACTTAGGAGGTTTGTATCCCTCGGGCAGTTCGACGTCGGGCTGTATGCAGAGGTCCTCGGAATTCAACCCTTCAACCCCCTTAACTCCTTCGACGCCCTGAACTCGACTGGTCAATTTCTTGAGTTCTTCGGCCAGATTCCAGATGATCTTGTCCTTTTCGTCAGATTCATACGTATGTGGTGCGGAGTGAGCTATAGTTTCCACATAAATGGGGTTGTCATAGGACTAGAAGTTGTCCCTTGTCTGATCTTGGGGAGGTGGAGTTTTGTAGTTGCGTGGTACTGGTAGAACGAGATCTTTTGGATGACTTAGTTATTTGGGGATGTTTTGTGGTAAAGTGGGGTTCGGAGCATTTGGGAAGTGAACATCTGGGATGTTGAGGGAGAATGATAAGTGGGCCAAGTTCTTGACTTGGTCAAGTTCCTCTTGGAACTTTAGCAGCTTCTTCTCTAGTGGAGACATACCCTCGTGCAGAACCTGAATACCCTGACCGTCAATGATCTCAACTTGTTCATCCCTGTTGTCTTTTCTAGTACCGCTTGCGTCTGCAATTTCACCCTTGATTTTTTCTTTTGGGAGGACTGGGAGGAGTAGTAGGAGGAGGGCCGTTTGATCTGGTGCAATAAGATGTTGATGCGAGAGTGCACAAACCAACCTTTGGGGAAGGGGAATAACTAACAAAAGGTAGTGAAGTTAGTGGAGATATAAAGAATATTAAACACGTAATGCGAAAATGTAAAACGCATCCTAAGTTGGAGAATCTCTTTGTGCCCGAGGTAGGCCTAGCGACAAATTGATTTGGAGAACTTAAGTACTAAATGCCTCATTTTATTGATGACGAAATAAACGAATCCAACTTGACTCAGAAAGGAATGTGAAAATATAAAATGTCACTAATGGCCAGTGGCCTTATTACAAAAAGCAAAGTAAAGGATAAGTCCTATCTCTTTGGTCCTAGAAGGACCTTCCCAGATTCGGCACCTCTACTTGCTTTGATCAACATTCCCATCTCGCGGAGTCCCAACAGCAAATAGGTTTTGGCCAAAATTCCTCCTTCAACTCCCTCGGTCCTTTGACAAGTCTCGATCCTCCTAAGGAATTTCTCTTCCAAGTCGACGATGCCTCATTACAAGTGTGTTAACCTTTGAGTGGAAGTGATGGCCATGTCTTTCCATTCCTCGATCAACTTTTTGTTAGCTATGTGGATTTTGTGAGGATCCTCTTCACAGTCGCGAAGCCTTTTGCGCAGCTTGTTGAATTTAGTTGTTGTCTCGGCCTTCTCGTCTATGAACCTATGTCCTTGAGTGAATCCTGGCTCAAGATTTCCTCCCCAATTATCTTCCAACCATCCCAAATAGTAAGGAGAGTAACTAGCGTGATACCTGTCTAGTTCGATAGTATCCTTCTCTAAACGGATCCTGCAGTGCCACGAATGTTGAGCTTGACACTTGTGAGGGCTGTCATCATTTTGAAAGTCTGCTCTGAGATGACTCATTTTCTCGACCTTTGGGATGACTTTCTTCCTCCCTACTTGCCTCATGACTCGAATCGGGACGTAAGGGTATGTTCCCCTAAGGCCAATCAATATCAATAACGGGGTATCTCTTGTCCGAATGATGAACTCGTCGGTCGGGAACCACTCGAACATCCATTGAATTTGGTTCTCGTTCAGATCTCCCAATAACTCAACCTATCCTTTGGCATTTTCTGGCTGTGCAAACATGTCAGGGATATAGTTCATACGCTTTGGGTGATTGAAAGCAATATGATCATCCCAAATTCTCTTATGTATGTCTTGACGGTAATCACCCCTTCGCAGATGCTCGGTGAGCCAAAGCTGGAGTAGTAGGTTGCAATCCTCATAACGTTTCGCTCCTCGTTGACAGTTTTCCAAGGCTCGGTATATGTCTGCGATGATCATGGGTACAATGCTGAAATCCTGTCCGTTGATCCCTTCCATCAGAGTCTTGGTAACCATGGCCAACCTAGTGTGAATCCTCTCCTTCTTTGTCGGAAAGACCATCAATCCCAATAAGCAAAATATGAAGATGAATACGCGGCGATGAATGTGCCCTAGAGAGGTGAGGGAGAATTATTCCTAGTATGTGCGGTAAGACTGACTACGGCTATACCTCTCGTACAAGTAGTCAAAGGGGATGTACGAGTCTTCCAGACAAACTAAATACGAATTCTTCTTCAGCCCCATCATTTTGAGAAAACCCCGGCATGTTCGATTTTCAGGCATCAATATCCCTTGAGATTCCCAAGGTAAACTAGCCATAACCCCTATCTCCTCTAGCAGCGGTGTCATCTCGTTGTTCCCAAACCGAAAAACCGACCGATCACAATCCCAGAGTGTGGTAGCAGCCTCTATCATCATGTTATTTGGCTGAATGTCAAGAAGAGAAGGCAAGTTGCCCAGGTATTTTCTGACTGTTGTTTTGTCTCTTGAATGCAAGTCTTCCCACCAGTTCAGAAGCTTTGGGTGGATGTTGGTGACCATGCCGAATCTGAGGACCTCGTGCCTCATTTCTGCAAGACAAACAGGTTAGGCCCTTACCCCCACCAGACTCGACTATTTAACATCAATAATTAGCAATGAGCATTTAAGTTCTCCAAATAAAATGCATAGAATGTGAAGGCATCCTTTGGGTTCCAGGGAAACCCAATGGACTTTGGACAAGGCTATCTTAAAGGCTATTGTGCGGACAACACATTAGCTCGGCTAGGTTTGACCATGATGCATGCAACAAACAATAGAGTAAGGTTTCTATTGGGGTTTTAGACTGGTACCCTTGAGCAGAAAACTCAAGGGGGAAGGCATAGAACCGTCGACTGCACCGCTGATCGAATAGTTTTACCGCAAATACGCCTTTCCGAACTTAGGGGGTGATAATATTGGAAGAGCACAACCACTCATTGTAAGCGTTGCTATAGGATTTGTTTGGCACGAGTGGAATATGAATGCGGAGCATGATGTGTAATAAATGGCATTTAAACAAATAGGCATGTATTTTCATATTGAGGAAAGCAATAAAGAAAGAAAATACAACAGTTATAATGAAAGCGGTTACAAAGAAAACATGAAGATATGTCAGTTTTGTCCCGGTGAAATAAATACTTGTAAAAAGTAAAAAGTTAAAAGCATGTAACGGGGAATTGGAAAAGGTGTAAGCATTTAAATTAAAATCAAAGGTCCAAATTCACAAAGCAAATTGTAATGGTATAAGCCTAGGGAAGATCCCCAGCAGAGTCGCCATGCTGTTGCGCCCCCTTTTTTCTATCGCACGGGTTAGGTGCGGAAAGATCGGGTTAAGACATTATGGACAACTCCTTTAAATAAAAGGAAGAGTCGCCACCTAACGATTTTTATGATGCGATAGGGCACCTAGAGTTGATAACTCATGAACTAGTTCGCGTTACCAGAGATTGGGTAAGGGCTTGAAATTATCCCAAGGGGAAGGTGTTAGGCACCCCTCAGGATCCATAACTGTGGGTCCCAGTCAATAAGCTTTGTGAATTTGGACGGCAAGCAAGTAACAAATAAGTTTCACATATGAGGGTATTTAAACCAAGTATGAAAATATTTAAAGGTTTTTTGAATAACATAAATGTTTGAAAAGAAGTGTCCTAGGTTTAAAGTGATACGGATCACTTCAATGCAATACCCGGTATGTCACACCTTGAGGAGGAGGCTACACTTGGTATTAGCGCATCAGTCATCATATATGTGTTCTACCCTTCCCACCCCGTAAAGGTTATTTAAACGCGTGTGTTGGTCACGAATGCTTATTGCATGCCATTACCCGTCCCATCCTATAAGTCCCGGAGGGTATTTAGGACCACTAATCCTATCAAGGCAGGGACTAGGCTGACTTAGGTGTAAAGGATAAGATACTAGATGACAGTGCAAAACAAATAGGACGACATGTACTGGATCATATAGGGCAAATAATAGGCTCATAGACCCCTCCACAATTAAACCCGTAAATGGCACGTCTCAAACACAATTAAAGTCTCAGAAGGAAAGTATCTAAACAAGGGAGTGTTAGTAAAAGAGCAGTAGTTTGAGTTTAAATCTGAACGAGTTAAGGTTGAAGGATTTAAAACAGTAATTGCAGGAATATAAATGTTCAAAGCAGTGTTTTTAAAACTTTAGAGCATACAGTAATTAAGAATACTTTCAGGAAGAGGTAAGACAATGATTTGAGACTCGAAAATTCTGTAGTGTGTACTAAAACCAGTAGTTCATAGGAATGTTTTAGAAAACAGTTTAGCAAAGACTTTAGGAGTAGAACACTTTATGTCATACAGCAACTTTAAAACACCTAATAGTTTGAAGATAAGTCAGGAACCAGAAATCAGTGATTGAGGAACAAGAAAATGCACCGTTTAGGAGTTGTTTTGAAAAAAAGAAAAGATATAGGAGTTAAACACAACAGAACAGATTTCCCAAAATAAAACACTGGAACATCAAGGTTCAAGAATTTCCACATAGGCAGATCATTAGAGGCTTGGTTGATTCGACTTAATTACGTGTTAAACCTAAAGCTTGCCTAGGCGTCTTAACATTTGCCTAATTGTTTAAGGGTGACATACATGCTCAGGTTCTGATTTTAGACACGTTTGTATAAAGTTTATTTTTAACGAATTGGCCGGATCTTATTGGATAAAACATGCTGAGTCGTGGTATAGTGAATAGAAACTCAAACAAAGAGGTCCCTGAAGGCATGGTTTCTAAGATCTTATGGAAAATGACAAGGTAGATGCTTGTTATTAATTTGCTTAGAATTATGAAAGAGAGAATTACATGTTGAAAGTGAAGACCTAAACGGGATTTCTAATATGTGAGATGCATGTCCTAAGCATGTTGACTATTGCACAAATAAAAAAGTGAAACTAAGAACATGTTTTCTATCCAATACTAAAACTAAGAATGCATATTCCCCACCCATTTCACTATATAGCCCCAGCAGTGTGTTTAAAAATTATTACAGCCCAATATCCAAATGAATTATAGTGATTGAAAGAAAAATAAGAAGTTATTCTATAGGGAACCTTCATTCAGGTCCATCCTTCCAACCTCAATCCCTTCGAGTTTCAAAGCTCCCACATGGTAGGGGTGCGGCAAAGCTCCCTAGGGCCCTCATGGGTCCCTGGCCAATACCAGCACCCCAACACAATTGCCAAAGTTGAACAAGTGCATTGTGGAATTACCCACCTCAGTGCGTCAAAGTTGAGAGGGAACTCAAGAGGTTCCCTAAGCAATGCTTACACTGAGGGGATGGAACTTACGTTTCTAGGAATAATGTATAGTGTTAGGAGTGAGTTTAAAAGAGGAACAGAGTTTTTTAAAGACAAGATTTAGTTGAAAGAATTTACGAACTGAAGGTTCATTTAACATAATAGTTTTAAAAACATAGTAGTATCTAAGAAGAAGAAGTCAAAACAAATTCAGCAATGCAAAGACAATGGGGGATAAGTCACATAATAGGCAGGAGAAGACACAGATATTCAATATACTATTTAAACCTAGCTGCATAGAACGAGTAAATCACATAGTAATCAGGAGAAAGATGCATAGATTCAATAAGACTTATTTAAACATGGTTGCATAAATCAGAGATGGTTCAAAGAGATAGATAGGCCACATAGTAATCAGGAAAAGATGCATAGACTTGTTTAAACATAGTTGCACAAATCAGAGGTGTTCATAGAGTCAGGAGATGGACAAGTTTAAACATGATAATAGACAGTAACAGGATGCAGGCATAACAGGTGCAAATGAAGAGTAAACAACAATCCTAGAAGCATTGGCATGTAAATCTTAAAGAGATGAAGCATGGTGAGTACTGAAAACTAAACAAGAGCTTAATTGCAAGTTGAACAATAGAAGCTCAAGTAGAAGACAATTAGGAATATAATGAACTGAAGCAATAAGAAACACATTGATTTGGGAGCTTGAATCTTAATCAGAACATACCAGTGATGAGAGCAAGCAGAATGAAAGAGCAAAATAAGAGCACAATGGTTAGCCCTGGCTTATAGCCGGCTAACAGTAGACAAAAGCAAAACAGAAGAGTAGTAAAGTAGAGCTTTTGTGAGAAAGAGAGAGTTTTACACAAGTCTCCGTGTGTGTTTGTTATTGAAAGACAAGAATACTTATAGTTAAAAATAGGTAGTAAAATAAGGTAAGAATCACAAATGCATGGTAATAAGAGAAGACAGAATCCAATCAGTGTAAAAAGAATACATGGTTCCCTTAAATTATGGTATTCAACTCACAAATGGTAAAGACATGTAGCACATAAGGTAAGTAGAAGCCAATACAAGACTAGATAAGGAAAGAATCAAATTAGCATAGTAATCAAGGAACTCAGACTTAATTAACCTGGAAATCAATACATTTGTTCCCTTAAGTTAAGGGATTTCNAATTAACCAGGAAATCAATACATTTGTTCCCTTAAGTTAAGGGATTTCAAAAATTAAAACTTAGTAACATGTAAAATCAGTACATGACTAATAAGGAAGGAGTCAAAGTTTATTAAGTATAGAGTAGTACAATAGGACTAGATTCAGAAAGCCATAAATAGTTTGGTAAATAGAGCATCTTAGTAAACAAAGTAAGTTAATCAATCAATTTAAACAAACAGGCAGCGCCCTAGGGCTTTGAAAGACATATTTTCAATCAGATCATTTAATAAGGAAATCAAAGTCAATCAAGAGAGATTCATGCTCTTTATTTCACACATATATAGAGAAACCAATAGTCATAGCAACGGACAAGTTTAGAGATGCATAGGTCCAAATAAACAATCACATATAGGTAACACAAGTAGGTTAGGCCTTAGCAAGATTTTTCGGAATACCACAATCACAGAGTCATAATAGGAATTAAATAATCAGGTCAATATGAAGAACCCAGACAAAAGAAAAATTGTAACAGTTAGGTTTCAACATAGGAGAGTTTAAAAAGCAACAAGAGCACAGAATCAGTAGAGATATGCGAAGAATCGACTCAAACACAAAGAAACTTAGCTTAAAGCAGGCGTAAAAGGATTCTGAAAAACCCTAGCTTTCAAAGGAGGTGAAAAAATGTTTGAAAATTTAAGATTCTTAAAGATTGAGTCGAGTGAAATATAAAGTGAGACATGCTTGAATCATTAAAAATAGCGTGGATATGAAAGATTTAAGCCAAAGTGAGGGTTTCAAAGAAACCTAAGTAGAACGAAAGAACCTGTCATAAGTCTCAAGGATCGGAACACATATGGTGAGATTTTGCCGGAAACAAATCACCGGAGAGACCGTAAACGTCCAAGCAGAAACTCTAGGTGCAAGTCGCCATGGCCCAAGACCCTTGAAGACCTCAAAGATGGTGTGCGAGGTGAGGGAAACCCATTGGAGGCTCGAGGTTGGAGGATGGTCACCGGAGATGGCTGGAGAAGAAGGACAAAGTCATCGGAAATGAGAAGTCTCTAGAAAGACCAAAGAGAGAGACCAGCGTAGAGACATGGGAGGGTTGACGAAAGTGAGGGATCAGAGAGGGGTCGTTCGAGTTAATTAAGGCAACAAGAGATCTGGGACGTTGATCTCATTTGATCAACAACTCATATCAACTGGGGGTTGGGCCGACTGAGTTTAACATTGGGCTGGGTTGGGGTAATTGAGGTCTGGGTTGGGGTAATTGGGAGGTTTAAAGTGGATAGGTTTTATAAAAATGGCCAAATGTTAAATACCCCAAAATAGGTAATTAATTAATAAAATAAAATAGCCAATAATTATAAAAGATGAAATTAGGTTAAACACAGGTAAAATCACAATAATTAACTGATATTGAGTATAAGAAAACATAACTTTCGAGTTGAAATAATACAAAATGTCCAATTAGGCCGTATTTGCAAAAGTGATTGTAATTGCAATTAAATAGTACTTAATCGATCAATTTAGAGAATAATTGAAATTTAATAAGTAAAAGGTGATTATAAATGACATATTAAAAAAATTGAGATTATTTAGAGCGTAATTTATGAATTATAAAAATGTGAAAACAGTAAATAAAATAGGAAATAATTCAAATAAAAATGTGTAAAAATTGGGAAAATACTCATTATTACAAATATGATTTTGAAAACATATATGCAAATTTAAAAAATAATTTAAGGGAAAAATTGGGTATCAACACAAATATCATTATTACAGACCATGAGTGAATGAATTACATAAATAAATGTAAATTATACTATAGGGAGCCTGAATTAGGCCCAAAGTAAACCTGGGAGTGCCAAGCATTCAAAACAGTATCTGATGAGTGGTGATTTTACCACTCATTTTAGCCTTTTCTCATTAGATTTTGTATTGTT
>ML292771.1:0-16699 GCA_005239495.1 Nicotiana undulata | reverse complement strand
TGGCGTACGGCCCGCTCCCATAAGGTACTTTCTACACTCGCCGTGGCGTACGGCCCAATCCCATATATTTCACAATTTCTTTTCAATTCCGCAGTGGCGTACAGCCTGCACCCATGTATTTCACAATTTCTTTTCAATTCCGCCGTGGCGTACGGCCCGCTCCCATATATTTCACAATTTCTTTTCAATTCTGCCGTGGCGTACGGCCCGCTCCCATATATTTCACAATTTCTTTTCAGTTCTGCCGTGGCATACGGCCCGCTCCCATATATTTCACAATTTCATTTCAATTCTATCGTGGCGTACGGCCCGCTCCCATGTATTTCACAATTTCTTTCAATTCGGCCGTGGCGTACGGCCCGCTCCCATATATTTCACAATTTCTTTCAATTCCGTCGTGGCGTACGGCCCGCTCCCATATATTTCATAATTTCTTTTCAATAAAGCCTCAGAAGAATAATGCGATGCAAAACATAATTTCGTAGTACATGTGGCATTACAATAAATCATATGAAGCATTTCCAAGAAAACATATCACGCATTACAAGAAATACATATTTAAGGCATTACAAGAAAAACATACAAGGCATGATGTGGGCCTAACTACCCGGACATAACAATAATAGCCGCTACGTACGGACTCTCATCACTTGGCGCGTACGTAGCCCCCAAGCAAGTTAAACATATCATATACATCACCTATGGGGACAATTCCCTCTTACAAGGTTAGAAAGGAGACTCACCTCGTGTCGAATCTACCCCTCGGACCACAATTGCGCCCGAAACTCCGAATTCTATACCCGAGGACTCGCAACTAGTCAAAAGATATACAATAACATCAATGAATGTACAATGTGATAACTCATCTTAGTTATTCAAAAAAATCGCAATTCTTGAATAATTCCCAATTTCCAACCCCGGCCTCTCATGGTCAAATTCCGAAAATTCTCGAAGGGATCACTCACATATATTCTAAGGATCATTAAGGTGTGATTTCTACTTGATTTCATGGCCTAAAATAGAAAATTACAAAATCCTCAAGAACCCTATAATTACTACCTAATTCTATGATTTTAGATAATTTAGTAGTGAATTTAACTAGGGATTAGTGTTTGAAACTAGTAAAACTATGGAATTTACTTACCTCAATAACAGTGGTGGAAGGTCCCTTGAAAAGCTCTCTAAAATCTTGAAGAGGAAGATGAAAATGGAGGATCAAGGCTAAGTCCCGTATTTTATAACACTGCCCAGTGATTCCTTCACTGCGATCGCAACAAACGACATGCGATCACGAAGACCAACTGGCCAGACCTCTGCGATCGCAAAGAACAACTGGAAAGACCTCTGCGATCGCGGCAGGGGTCCTGCGATCGCGAAGAACAAACTCACCCGGCCCAGACGCGACTCTATGCGATCGCGAAGGTGTGGAACCCAGACCTCTGCGATCGCAAAGGGGAAGCTGTGATCACATAGAATAATCAACAGCCCAGCAAAATCCTTCTCCGCGATCGCAACCCACCTTCTGCGATCGCAGAGAAGGAAACCAGATAGCAGTTTTTTTGGTTTTCCAACTTAGCTCCCGGGGGTCTAAAACACCCCCGAGCCCCTCGGGACCCCATCCAAAAGCACCGGCAAGTCTATACTCATGATACGGATTCACTCGAACTTCTGGAACATGAAAAACAACAATGGAACTCGAAATCAAACCCCAAAACCAAATTAATCAAACTTAAGAACTTTGAAATTCTAGAATTCACTTCAACGCGCCGAACCGGCCTAAACTACTCGGAATGACTTCATATTTTGCAGACAAGTTATAAATGACACAACGGAACTATTCCCGGTCTCAGAATTTCAATTGGACCTCGGGAACATAAAATCACCTTTCAAGCCAAATTTCAAATTCTTTAAAAACCTCAAAACTTCATTAACTCTAATTTTCCTCATTTTGATCTGAAACCAATCAAATTAAGTCCGTTTCTTAGCAAATTTCATAGATAGCTTGAATAACACATATTGAACCTGCTCTAGGCTTCAAAATCATAATACGGGCCCAGCAGCACGGGTTTCACATCAAGGTTTATTTTCATAAGCCTTTAATATTTTCATAAAACAAGTTTCTTCAAAAATTTATTTCTGGGACTTGGGTCCTCGGAATTTGATTCCGGTCATACGCCCAAGTCCCATATTTTCCTACGGACCCTCCGGGACCATCGGATCACGGATCCGGGTCCGTTTACCAGAAATGTTGACCAAAGTCAACTTCATTCAATTAATTACCAAAATTTAACTCTTAAATCAAGGTTTCACTTAAAAGCTTCCCGGCTCCGCGCACGGGCTATGCACGCACATCGAGGTGAGATTAATGGAGGCTTTTGGGCCTCAGAACATAGTCCAAATTAGATGCACACAAGATGACCCCTTTTTCGGTCATCACACTATTAGTGGCGGAAGATGAAGAAAGATATTGTTACTCTTGTCTCGGTATTTGAATTGTTGATAGGTGAAGTATGAGCATTAGAAACCGGGTGGGTTGACTCAGAGATTGGAGATACCAGAGTGGAAGTGGGAGCACATATGTCACACCCCATGTTTCTGTACGTACGAGTACGTCGTGAGTCAATTGATGTGAGCTAAAAATGAAATCATCTTTGAAAAGTCTACAAAGTTAGTTAATCATGTTAACGTGGAGGTTAAAAATATTTAAGATCATGAATACCAATTACCAAGAGGGTTTGAAGGCTTAGAAGCTAAATATATTGAAGAAATTTAGTTTCGACAAAAGTTGACAACTTGGAATATTATAACATGTACTTTTGGGGTGAGACTAGGGTGCTTAACATTATAAAGAAATTATGTTATGAGTTATTTCAGTAATGATATTCGTGTGTTATGTTTTGAAGTCAAGTGAGTTGTGGAACAAAAGTTGGAAACGGTCATCACCAGTTACATTCATAAATGTGTTGAAAAGTAGGTCAAATATATCTGAGAATTTCTCCCAATGTACTTAAACTTATGGGATGATCTACCTACCAAATTGAAGATATACAAGTCTAGTTTCCAATGGATTAAACCGTTTACTGATACAACATTGGAGTATAGAGATATTCGCATTGTTTGAAGATTGCGCAAGCTGGTAGGTGACAAGTAAGTGCATCACCTACTTGCCAAAAATAGAGGCCTCAATTAAGTCGGCCAAGAGGGAAATTTTAAGGGATAATTAACTCATTTATTTAACTCATGTTTCAGACCATTAAAATCAGAGTGAACCCCTGCAACTCCTCCCAAAAAAATCCCACACAAACCCTAGGTCATTTCGGGTGTTACAATGTGATTCTAGTGCCGAAAACCTCGGACAACTTGCTAGTTTCTCTTTCTCCTTCTTGTAGCTACGTTGGTGGAATGATTTATGATGAAGAAGTACTAGTTTTCGTGGGTTATACTCAATCCAAGTTAGATTTATGCTTCTTCTTCCATTATCTATGCTTATACGAGATGTAACTCGATCGTAAAGACTAGACCTAGCGAGTTTCGAAAGAGTTGTATGTTGTTTGTCTTTGCGTCACTGTGGGCTGGTTGTAAACTTATTTTTTAAGTTGAATTCATGGCTGGTTTGTTGTATAAGAGGATTAATTATGTGTTTTTATTTGTGCTTCTCAATTTGAAAGAAAAAACAAGTCGAAACGTGTTGTAGAAAACTGAAAAATCAATTTTGAGTTGGTGAACTTGTGGGACTGTTTTGTGGGCTGTTTCATGTTGATTTTGGGTTGCCTCTTTTGCTACTGTTTATATGGAGTTTGGTAGGATTAAGGGTGTGGATAAACACCACATAATGTTAGGGAGGTTGGCTTGTCGTTCGTCGTTACATTTTTAAGGTTGTTTGACACTACTTTGGTTGTCGTTTTATGTATGAAGTGATTAGGGTGTGTGGGCCGTTTTATGGTATATTGTCATGGAGATAAGGCTGGAAAATGATGCATACATGTTTTTAATTTTTTTTTCTTGGTGCTATTGGTAATATGGTATTGGAGGAGGGCCTTGTTACAAGGGAGATGCTGCCCAAATTTACGTAAACGAGCTACTAGTTTAAGTTGCAGACTTAACCTTAACTCAACACTGATTTAGAATCTCCTTATGTTGTGGTAGATTGAGTTGATTTGTTTGAAGAATTGCTTGGAATATATTAAGGACTCAACATAGTTAAGGTATGTTAAGGCTAAACCCTTCCTTCATTTTGGCATGATCTCGTAACTACATGTGTTTAATAACGAGGCATAAAGAGAAGTTCATACTCCCGAGTTTATGTACATTAACCTAGTCTCATAAGTTACAGTATTATCCCTTATCGGGACTTCATATTCAGTTTAGTTTTGTCTTCTGTCAGCCAAAAGAGCAGAGAGTCTATATATATATATATATATATATATATATATATATATAGAGAGAGAGAGAGAGAGAGACAGTATTACAGCATTTTCACCACCATCGAGCTATAATCGATTGGCAGGCCCCTATTGGGCAACCTCTGATCAGATGGTGAGTTATATACCGAGCCTACTGTGTCCGAGTGCCTATGAGCGAGCGTAGAATGGACAAGATACAGATCCTGGTATGGTAGAGAGCCTACTACGGCAGAGCAGTTACACATACCGAGCCTTATAAGGTCGGACAACTATTTTACTTACTATATTAAGCGAGTTGAGTCAGTATGAGCAGGTAAGCATATCTTCAGATTATCTTTGACTCCCAGTTACTTTCATTTATTATATTACAATCCACTTCTAGCTTTCAGTTATTATGTTGCCTTACATACTTGGTACGTTATTTCGTATGGATGTCCCTTTTGTCGGGGACGCTGCATTTCATGCCTGCAGGTCCTCATTGACAGTTAGACAGACCCTCCCAGCAGAGAGAGTCAAACATCAGCTTGGTTGGTAAGCTCCATTTCCTTGAAGTTACCAGGTATACACCTTGGAATCCATTTTATATATACAGGTTTGATGGGTAGGTCGAGGCCTTGTCCCGACCATGGTACAGTTCTGTTATCTCTAGAAGCTTGTAGACGAGTCTTGTATATTTTGTATATCACTAGATGTTCATGGCGGCTTCGTCGGCCTGCTTTTGGGTATGTTTACCCTATAGATGACAGAGGCGTTATTTTCAGACGATTCAGAATATGGACTCATCGGCCTAATTGGAGGGTGACCCCTCTAGAGTTCGCAGTTACAAAGTGGTTCGCTCGGCCGAGTAAGGGCTGGGTGCCAGCGCACACCTCTTCAGGTTTGGGGTGTGACAAACTTGGTATTAGAGAAGTTCTTTCCTAGGGAGTGTACAAGTCGTGTCTAGTAGAGCCTTGTTTATAGAAGTGTTGTGCACCATATTATACAAATAGGAAGCTAAAACGCATTTAAGAGTATGTTACCCTTCTTTCAAATCCACATCGTGCTATAGAGATGAGTCATAAGAGTTCGATCCAAGACTTATGTTTTCTAATGAAATAGAGATGCTTTCAATTTGAAAATTACAACCAGAGGGCTAATACATCAGCAGGTAAGGGCATTAGTAGAGAGAGAATTCTTGGCGATGTGGACCTATTAGATCGTGCATACCATATGGTGTACTCTAGAATAGTACAGTCAGATATGAATACAAGAACATTCTGAAATATCAGAAGACGTGTAGTGGACTCCTATAAGAGATGAATATTTACCTTAGTATGACTCCCGCCCTTAGTAAAAAGAGAATATTAGACGACCCGAAGATCCAATGAGATGGAGCAAGGGGAGGTAAAAGTGAAAGAATGTTTTGGTGATGAAAACAAGGTAATAGACAGATAAATTAGCAGGAGAATAAGAAAAGAGTAAATGAAGCATTACGAGTAAGATGTGATAAAAGGGTGGTAACGATAAATCATAATATGATATGATGACAGAGTCTATAGTCAAGTGAAGGAAAAGACAACAGATGAAAAGCACTGAGACAATAAAAGAGTATAGGCCAAAAGTCATATCCTCATTTCGAGAAATAAGTTGGTGAGTCCAACGTGATTACCAGAACAAAAATTTAGGCCCCCGGAGTAAGAGAAATCAGCATGGGCTAGTGAACAAGATAAACTGAACATCAATTAGGAATTGAATGATGTGATAATAGTTGACATCAAGAGAATGTAACGACCCAACCGGCCGTTTTGCATATTAGGACCCTGTTCCCCTAGATGAAACTTCCCATAGAGGCTTCTCGTGATTTATGACTTGCGGGGACGGGTGGTTCGGGATTTGGAAGTGTTTAGAGTGCTATAGGAACACTAGGTTCCTTAAGGTTGGCCTTTTCGGTCAACATTTTGAGCAAACGACCTCGGAATCGAGTTCCGACAGTGTCAGTAGCTTCGTATAATGATTTCGGACTTGAGCGTTTGTCCGGAATGGGTTTTCTATGACCCAAGAGCGTTTTGGTGGCCAATATAGAAATAAGGATTTCCTTAAGTTTGAAATTTGGTTTGGAACGTGATTTTATGATATCGAGGTCCGAATGAAAGAACCGGGAATAGTTCCGTTATGTCATTTATGACTTGCCTGCAAGATTTGAAGTCATTCCAAGTAGTATAGGTCGGTCTGGTGCATCGTTAAAAAAATCAAGAACTTGATGTTCTTAAGTTATGTATTTGGGGGTTTTGGGGTGTGATTTTGAGTTTTAGCGTTATTTCGAGTGCTCCGAAGGCTCGAGCGAGTCTGTATTATGATTTGGGACTTGTTGGTAAACTTGGACGGGGGCTCAGGTGGGCCCAGGTGCCTCCCGGACACCACACGAGGCCAAAATATCAGCCAAAACAACTGTTGGTGCATCTGTTGCTAGTGTGACCGCAGGTGCGGTATCCCAGTCGCAGGTGCGGAAAACCCCTGGGGTCCCCCTTTCTCGCAGGTGCGGACAAAAGTCCGCATGAGCGGAACTGTGGTTGCGGTCATCCCTCCGCAGGTGCGACCCCACCCCTACTCGTCCAGTTCTGCAGGTGCGAGCCCTTGCTCACCGGTGCGAGACCGCATGTGCGTTCCTCGAGCCGCAGGTGCGGAATCCGTGTAGGCCAGGAAGCGTGTTCTTTTAAATACGGGAATCTTCATTTTCTTCTCATTTTCCACCATTTGAGAGCTTGGAAGCTTGGGAAAAGGGGGTTCCACGACCTAGCTACTGAAGAGGTAATTTAATTCTACTCTAGTACTAGTTAAATACATGAATTACTAATTGAATTAGCTACTAAATTATGGAAAAAGTCAAGAATCGAGTAGTAAATTTAGGGTTCTTGAGGAAATTAGCGGATTGTTCGTTTAATGCTATGATTTCAAGTAGGAACTACATATTAATGATCCTTAGGCTGTGGGTGAGTGATTCCTTCGAGAATTTTTGGGATCCGAGCGTGCGGGCCCGGGGTTGAATTTTGGGAATTCTTCAAGAATGTTAAATTTTTGAATAAATAGGATAATTTCTCTACCTTGAGCTTGAATTGATATAATTATACCTTATTTGACTAGTTGCGAGTCCTCGGGTGTAGAGATCGGAGTTTCGGGCGCATCCTTGGTCCGAGGGGTAAATTCGGCACGAGGTGAGTCTCCTTTCTAACCTTGTAAGAGGGAACTGTTCCCATAGGTGTTCTATGTGTTGTATGTATTTGTTTTGGGGGCTACGTGCGTACAAAGTGACGAGAGTCTGTACGTAGCGACTACTATTGTTATGTACGGGTAGTTTAGGCCCACCGCATGCCATATATTCTGTCTTGAATGACTTATATGTTACGAATTCATGTTATGTATACTATTGTTTCCCTGAGAGTTCATGGACTTGAATAATTGAAAGGAATTTGTTACGGAAAGTAAATTTTAATAGCATTATATGTGCATGTGACCGCTTCGCAATTTACATTCTGCGAGCGATGTTTGATTTCCCCCACTCTCATGGGAGCAGGCCGTACGCCACGGCGGATTGAAAGGTGCACTTTTGGGATGGGTCGTTCAATCCTTGACAGTGCACAGAGATGATATAATTGAGAATGCACTTTTGGTACGGGCCGTTCGATCCTCGGCAGTGCATGGACGAGATTTGTACTATGATATGATATGATTATATTGAGAGATGCACTTGTGGTACGGGCCGTTCGATCCTCGACAGTGCATAGGTGAGATTGTACTATGGTAAGAATGCACTTATGGTACGGGCCGTTCGATGCTCGGCAGTGCATAGATATTCCTTCTAACTCCGGCCGGTTGTCTTGTTTGCTGTGTGCACATGTCTATTTGGTACTGTTTCATGGATATTGATTTGGCAAATATTTGGGGAAAGAGAAAGTGGAAATTGTTATTTGTCTTCTTTATTACTTAGTATCATGTGCCCTATACATATTTGCCACTCACTGTCTTACATGTCTACTACTTTCATTTTATCATTGTTATATTATACTGCTGGACCTTAGTGGGTGTCAAGTCGACCTCTCATCACTACTTCTTCGAGATTAGACGGGATACTCACTGGGTACATATTTATTTATGTACACATGCTGCACTATTGTACTTAATTGTACATGTTCTGAGGCTGGTGCATCTGGTTATCAGACCGGATCTAGATATTGACCGTAGCGGACCTAACTTCACGGTGAGCTGCTTCTCCTGGTGATTCTCGACAGCACTCTGAAGTTACTTTTGCTTATTTCCCGTCTACCTATTTCAGACAGTGGGATTGTATATATTATTATCCTTTGTATATTCAGTTAGTATGCCCATGATACTCGTGACACTAGTTCCTGGCACACACGCAGTAGTTGTCGTGGATTATGGACTGCATATATTTTTGGCTTACACGTCTTATGACAGCTTTTGGGTTTAAAACTGGTAAATTGTCATTCAATATCGTAATTTAACTTTTTAAGTCGGTATATGGTCAAATACTAAATACAAATAGGAAAGCACACTTAGTGAAATTTATGTTGGCTTGCATAACCCCGTTGTTGGGCGCCATCACGACCTGGATTAGGATTCTGGGTCGTGACAGAGAATTTCAAAGATCGCATTCTAGAAATAATAAAATAGACAACATAAGAATAACATTTAAGGGTCATTCAAGCAAACACTCCGCCAAAGCAAAAACTTTGAGCAAAGTTAAGCTTAAGGGACTAAGTGTTCCAGCTACACTAGGTGTCACCCTTGTGCGTAATGAATTCAGTTATCCCTAGTAGAGAAGGGTTACCGCAAGGCGAGTAAGAGTCAGTGAAGACGTGAAAAGACGCCAAATATGAAGAGGTAAACCATATATAGGTAAATCTTCGTAGCGTTAAATGTTAGTACTCCCTTAAAGGGGGAAGACGGTGTGATATGGTAGTAAGTCGAAGTTATGTAGTTCAAGTAACTATGGAATAGTAAAGAAAGAATGCGGTAAAAAGGCGAACGGAATGATATTGCATTTATTCTGATCCTAAAGATATTTTACGACTCTAGAACATTATTCAAGCACGATGTCGGGGAGTAGCAGTAAGAGTTTCAGGCCATGATGTTATTGATAGTAAGTGCGAATGAACACTTGATACATAAGAAGCCAGTGCGAGAGGTAAGTTAAGACAAAGGAAATAACCCAAGAGAGGTTACGCAGAATATAAATATGAGCATGGACTGATGAGTAGTTAGTAGTTGATTCAGGAAGAGCGTAGTTATGGCTAGACAAGAGGATACAGATAAATAAGCAGATCGTGCAAGATAAACCTAGTGAACCCCAGCATAGGGAATTCAGTCTCGCAGATACGACATCGTAATCCTTGAGAAATATTTAGATAGGAGTTGAGGTAGTTATAGTTGCCGTAAAAGTGTTACGGAAATAAAAGGGAGTGCCACGGGGGAGACAAAACCTTTTTTGAGTTCAGAAGTAATCATACGAGAACAAGGGCATGGAGGTATGTAACTAAGGATATTTATAGGTGAGTAAGAACATCAAATTTTCCGTCAGGTATATGATGGGATAAGCTCACATCTTTACAAGAGTTAGAGGGTCTTCCCTAAGCACTACAACGAACGACTAGATGAGGAAATAAGGAACAAGGTTTCAACATAAGCATAGTGACCTAAAGAAGAAATGGTCTTGTAACAGCAGTCTCACTATAATATTGTATGCACTCCATACGAAAGTGGCACCTATTGTGACTAAGGAATGAGAAGTAAAAATCCAAAGTAATATTCGAGATCATATGAGTTGCACAAAATTGCATTAGGTGTGGGCACTAAAATAAGTCAAGTATTCATGCAACAAGTGGCAGAACGACTAGGAAAAGTAATTGCTTACTTTTTAAAGAAGGCTGAGAAGGCGCGAAAGGAATTATTCGATCAATTACCCAGATAGCTACGTTATGAACACACTTAAGATTTCGGAGTGTTATCCATGCAGCATATATTTTGACAATGATAGAACTATAGGAGACTCCAGTATAAGTTAAAAGAAAGAAATGAGTCCACATCATAGACAAAAGCTTGAAGTGCTAGAAGGTTATATCATGGATGTTCCATAGCATCAACGAAAGGCTAAAGTAATAACTAATACCCTGAGCCGTATATCGGAAGATAGCTTAAGCCTACTTAAAGGCTGAGATAGAAGAGGAAACTAAAGAGTTACATCAGCTAAGTGAATTAGGAGTCTAATTATTAGACCCCTATGAGTATAGAATTCGTGATTCAGAACATTGTAGAATCACTCTAAATATCATAGGTACAAAAGAGATAGTACAACAGCCATATTCTATAACGGCTCTATGATAAAACAAGTTAGGAGATACCAGCCTCATAAGAAGTCATTATGAAGCTCCCACCAGATCGTGTATGCACTAGAGGTGCAAGTATTATAGTAGAGCTTCATGTTGTGGATGTGAATTCCACCTATGTGGAAAGGAGGTTATGATAGACACAGAAGAGATGATGCAAGATTTAAAGGTAAGTAAGGTACACGTGAAGAAGGTACGAGATTCCCAAGTACATAAGGTTACGAATAATCCAGATATTAGATTGAGGGCTGGAAGCGCCGTAATGTTGTATCAAGAAATGATAGTGGTGTCGTCAGTGGAATATATTTACAGCCCGTGGTTTCCATATACAAAGAGGTCTAGTTAAGAGAGTAAATAAGAGTTTGAGACGATATGGTGTCTCGCTTGAGGTTCCAGAATAACATAAGGAATCTATGGTGCTAGCAAGTTAATGGAAGGTTGTGAGTTGTATAAATAGATATATGTAGGTCGCAAGCTAAAGTATGGTAGGGTGACAAGGTTTTAGCTACACATGAGTAAGGATAAGAAAAGGTGAGTGAGAAGGTGACGAGAATAGGTAAGTCCTCGGGATTAAACCCATCACAACAAGAGAGTTAATTGTTTCCATAAAGTGATAAAAAGATCAGAATATCATGAGTGAACTCGGAGGAGTTTAAGACTGTGAGCATTTAGAAGAGATGGAATGCTGCCCTGGTAGGAGAATAAGAGTGTAATTGTGATAAATGTTAAGAGGATGTCATTTAGGTTTTCGATTAAGTAATTATTCAAAGGGAAGGGATTTTATGAATTGCATAAGATTAGAATATCCCCATAAGGTGAATCACGTTGGGATGCTATGAAATACAGTTATTGAAGTATAGTATTGCCCCTAAGTTGATAAGGCAAATAACTCTAGATGTTCCCCGATGAGATGTGAGCCCTAGTGAAAATGTATTACATAAGAGTTTCAAGTTATCAATGGTAGATTAAAGATCTACATTAAGGTGAATCAACAATAGGCGGAAAAAAGTTCCAAAGTATGATATGAGATTAGGCCGTCATTCTTAAGATGAACAGTAATGAGGAAGAACTAAAAGACTTAGATTTATACATATAGGATAAGCAACGAGAGAGTAACCTGTTGTTGGGTAGCAAACCTCGATAATAATAAACTGAAGAAAGTGTTATGGTATAGCAAAACTTACCTCGATGTAGTAAAGCCATAAGGATAGATTTACAAGGCTACAAAACAAGATATAGAAACGGTCGTAAGTTCAACAAAGTACCGAGCGAAGAACTTCAGTACACCTATATATACCGGGAGGAACACCTTGTCATAGTTATGTATATGTTCCAAAAGTGAGGCCTAGAGATTGGCTAAAAGCTGGAGGAAAAAGGACAAAAGAGTCGCATAGGCGCACATGCAAAGACAAAGTCGTACAGGCTGCATGACAGAAGGTCGCAACAACTATGAGATTGGAAGAATTTCAAAAGTAAGTCGTGGTGTGAGAAACAGGCCTAAAGGGAGGAAATGCCTTAGCCTTTCGATTTATTCACATAACAGTTGCCTAGATGCAAAAGAAAAATAGTAAAGTATTTGTAAGAGTTAAAGGTTATGAGACTAATAAGTGCATCAGTCAACATTCGAGGATGAATGTTCCAAAGGGGGGAATGATGTCACACCCCATGTTTCCGTACGTACGAGTACGTTGTGAGTCAATTGATGTAAGCTCATAAATGAAATAATATTTGAAAAGTTTACAAATTTAGTTAATCATGTTAATGTGGAGGTTACAAATATTTAAGATCATGAATACCAAGTTCCAAGAGGGTTTGGAGGCTTAGAAGCTAAACATATTGAAGAAAATTAGTTTCGACAAAAGTCGACAAGTTGGAATGTTATAACATGTACTTTTTGGGTGAGACTAGGGTGCTTAACATTATAATGATATTATGTTATGAGTTATTTTATTAGTATGATATTCGTGCATTATGTTTTGAATTCAAGCGAGTTGTGGAACAAAAATTGGAAACGGTCATCACCAGTTACATCCATAAATATTTTGAAAATTAGGTCAAATATATCTGAGCATTTCTCCCAATGTACTTAGAATTACGGGATGATATACCTATCAAATTTAAGATCTTCGAGTCTAGTTCCTGTACAACATTGGAGCAAAGAGATATTCACATTTTTTCAAGATTGCGCAGGCTGGTAGGTGACAAGTAGGTGCATCACCTACTTTCCAAAAGGAGAGGCCTCAATTAAGTCGGCCAAGAGGGGAACTTTAAGGGATAATTAACTCATTTATTTCACTAATATTTCATACCATTAAAACCATAGTGAACCCCTGCAACTCATCCCCAAAAATCCCACACAAACCCTAGGTTATTTCGGGTGTTACGATGTAATTCTAGTGCCGAAAACCTCGGACAGCTTGCTAGTTTCTCTTTATCCTTCTTGTAGCTACATTGGGGGACTGATTTATGATGAAGAGGTACTAGGTTTCGTGGGTCATAATCAGTCCAAGGTAAATTTATTCTTCTTCTTCTATTATCTATGCTTATACAAGATGTAACTCGGATGAAAAGACTAGACCTAGCGAGTTTCGAAAGAGTTGTATGTTGTTTGTTTTTGCGTCATTGTTGGCTGGTTGTAAACATATTTGTAAGTTGATTTCATGGCTGGTTGATTGTATCAGAGGCTTAATTGTGTATTTCTAGTTGTGTTTCTCAATTTTAAAGAAAAGACAAGTCGAAATGTGTTGTAGTAAACTGAACAATCAATTTTGAGTTGCTGAACTTGTGGGACTGTTTTGTGGGTTGTTTCGTGTTGCTTTTGGGTTGCCTATTTTGCTACTGTTTTTATGAAGTTTTGGAGGAGAAAGGGTGCAGAGAAACACCACATAATGTCAGGGTGGTTGTCTGGTCGTTCATCGTTACATTTTTAAGGTTGTTTGACACTACTTTGGTTGTCGTTTTATGTATAAAGTTATTAGGGCGTGTGGGTTGTTTTGTGGTATATTTTCATGGAGATAAGGTTGGAAACTGATGTATACATGTTGTTAATTTTTTTTCTTGGTGTTGTTTGTGAATGGTATTCGAGGAGGGCCTTGTTACAGGGGAGATTCTTCCCAAATTAACGTAAACGAGCTACTAGTTTAAGTTGCAGACTTAGCCTTTACTCAACACTGATTTTGAATCTCCTTATCCTGTGGTAGATTGAGTTGAGTTGTTTGAAGAATTTCTTGGAATGTATTAAGGACTCAAAAGAGTTAAGATATGTTAAGGCTAAACCCTTCCTTCATTTTGGCCTGATCTCGTAACTGCATGTGTTTAATAACGAGGCATAAAGAGAAGTTCATACTCCCAAGTTTATGTACATTATCCTAGTCTCATAAGTTATAGTATTCTCCCTTATCGGGACTTCATATTCAGTTTAGTTTTTTCTTATGTTATCCAAGAGAGCAGAGAGTCTATATATATACAGTATTACAGTATTTTCACCACCATCCAGCTATAATCGAGGGGCAGGCCCTATTGGGAAACCTCTGATCAGATGGTGAGTTATATATCGAGCCTACTATTGTCGAGTGCCTTTGAGCGAGCCCATAATGGCCGAGATACGGAGCCTAGTATGGATGAACGCCTATGAGGGAGCCTACTATGGTAGAGCAGTTACACATACCAATCTTTATATGGCCGGACATCTATTTTACTTACTATATTGAGCGAGTTGAGTCAGTATCAGTAGGTAAGCATATCTTCAGATTATCTTTGACTCCCAGTTACTTTCAGTTATTATATTATCAGTTCAGTTCTAGCTTTCAGTTATTATGTTGCCTTACATATGCCGCGCCCCCTTTTTCCTCCACACGGGTTAGGTACGGAGAGATAGGGTTTATGACATTTTGGACAACTCCTTAAAGGAAGAGATTTAAGGAAGAGTCGCCACCTAACGATTTTTATGGTGCGTTAGGGCACCTAGAGTAAATAACTCATGAACTAGTTTGCATTACCAGAATTGGGTAAGGGCTTGAAATTATCCCAAGGGGAAGGTGTTAGGCACCCCTCAAGATCCACAACTGTGGGTCCCATCCAAGAAGTTTTGTGAATTTGGACGGTGAACAAGTAGCTAGTAAGATTCATATAAGACGGGATTTCAAGCAAGTATGAAAATCTTTAAAGGTTTTGGGAAACATTAGAATAAACATTTGAAAAGAACTGTCCTAGGTTTAAAGTAATACGGATCACATCAATGCAATACCCGGTATGTAACGCCTCGAAGAGGGGATACACGTGGTATTAGTGCGCCGGTCATCATATCCATATTCTACCCTTCCCGTCCCGTTAAGGTATTTAAAATGCGTGTGTCCGTCACGAAGCTTATTGCGTGCTAGTACCTGTCCTATTCTATAAGTCTTGGCCGAACCCCTAGGTTTAAAAGGATAAAACTCTAAGCGACATGTAAAATAGCAGATAGGACTACACATACGGGAACACATAAGGGCAAATAATGGCTCACAGATCCATCCACAAGTAAACACGTAAATAGCACGTCTCAAACACAATCGAGGTCTCAAAGTCAGGATTTAAAACAGGAGTTTTGAGTTGGAAATCAGTATGGTTTCAACAGTTTAGAAAAGGGAATGCCTTTTTGAAAACTCAGTAATAAAGCAGGAAGTTCAGTAACAACAGAGCAGTTTAAAGAAAAGGAATTGATTAGAAATCCAGTAATTAAAAGACAGTAGCAGGATTTAAAAGTGCACAGCGGTTTCGATGAAGACCTCAGTAACGCAAATGAAGAACTTTTAGAAAATCTCAGTAAAGCATGATTTAGAATGACAGAGTGATTCGAAGGAGCAAGTGACTTTTGGAAGATCCAGTAGTTTAAAGCAGAGTAGGAATTCAAAGCAGCAGTTTTAATGAAATTTTAGTGAAAGAAGTGAAAAAATAATTTCAGAAACCAGTAGTTTGAAAGCAAAGCAGAGATCTTAAATAAGTAGAATGATTTGTACACATTTCAGAAAAAAGGGTAAATGGTTTTGAAAATACAGCAGTTTCTAGACAAAGGTTTTAAGGACCATTCTTTAATACAGGCAAGACATAAAACAGTTGATTTTGGTTTTAATAAATATTAGGCCTAAGGTTTTCCTAGGCGTCTGAAATATATATACATACTGATTATTAGTTTTACAAAAAAATCAGTGAAGTGCAGGTCTTAATCTTGATTTTGAAAGACATAAAGGATAATACATTGAAGGCAGTGTTGAGTTTTGCAGAAAATGTTTTAGCCATTTAACACAGTTTTAGGGAGGTTATTAGATGTACATGCGATACAGGAGCGTGATTAGACTTAATACGTACTTACTAGGTGTTCAATAGAATAAAATAGACATGTTGAAGGTAAGGCCCTAGGTAACATGTGATGAGTGGTGATTTTACCACTCATTTTAGCCTNTATTTGCAGGAAAATGATGCCATGAAGTGGTTAAGGTCAAATTGGAGTGAAATTGAGCAAAAGAGAGTAAAGAAGAGAAAAGAGGGGAGCAATGGCCGAATGCGATCGCATATGCAACATGCGAATCGCATTTCGAGCCCAGAGATCGCATACCGCAACAGAATGTTGAGTCAAGTTTAATGAGTGAAATGCGGTCGAATATGCGATAGCATATCTCAAATGCGGTTCGCATTTGAGTCGCATCACCATCTGATGCCTGAAGCTACATTGTAAATGCGACACACGAATGCGTTCGCACATCACTAATGCGGACCACATATCTCAAATGCGATGAATCTCTGGGACCTAGGGTTTTGATATGCGATGAACAACGTGAAGATGCGAATCGCATCCCTGTTATGCGACAGAAATGTGATCGCATATCGGCCTGACAGGGGTGTTTTTGTCCACTTTTCACTCGAATTTTTGGCCCACTA
>ML292769.1:24100-43606 GCA_005239495.1 Nicotiana undulata | reverse complement strand
CCCCCAAGAGCTCTTTTCCGTACAACAATGGTGTAAAAAGGGGTTTAGGTCGCGGAGGAAATATTTAAACACTGCCCAGGCTTTTGTTCTCCGCGATCGCAGCCTTGGCCCTGCGATCGCACAGTGTTAGGGGCTTTGACTTTTGCGATTGCAGCCTTAGGCACGTGATCGCAGCCTTAGGCACGCGATCGCACATCACTCCTGACCTCCCGACCCCACGCGCCCCAAACGCTTTACGCGATCGCAAGAATCCTCACGCGACCGCACTGCCTAACCTGCTCGTTCTCTGCGATCGCATGCATACTTATGCGATCGCAGAGAGTAATTACTGACCTCTCTCAAAATACTCTATGCGATCGCGACTCCCTTTATGCGATCACAGAGAGTAAAAATCTGCTGCACTGACACTAGAAAACCAGCAGTGTTTTCAAGGCTAAAACAAGTCCGTTAACCATCCGAAATCAATCCCGAGCCCCTCGGGACCCCAACCAAATATACCAACACATCCCATAACATCATTCGAACTTAGTCGCACTCTCGAAACACCAAAACTAACATCAAAACACCAAATTTACATCGGATTCAAGCCTAAGAACTTTGAAATTTCTAAAATTCACCAATGATGCCGAAACTATCCAAATCAACTCCGTTTGACCTGAAATTTTGCAGACAAGTCCAAAATGACATTACGAACTTGTTCCAACTATCGGAATTTCATTCCTACCCCTATAGCCTATTTTCCACTGCCGACCGGAATCGCCAAAAACTAACTTTCACCAATTCAAGCCTAATTCTACACCGGACATCACAAAATTATTCTGAACACACTCCTAAGTCCCAAATCACCTAACGAAGCTATCCGAGCCATAAAATCCGCATTCCGAGGTCTTTTACCAATAAGTCAACTCTTAGTTGACTTTTTCCATTTTAAGGCTATTTTTAAGGACTAAGTGCCTGAGTTCTCATTTAACCATTATGATTTCAATCCTATCAACTCTAACACATTAATAATAGAATAACCAATATATAATAAGTCAATAACAACAATTAAAAATGCAGGTTTCGTGTAACGATAGACCGGGTCATTACAGTTTGTGCCAAAGGAGAGGATCACTGTCCAAAACACTTAAGCAAGTGAGTTCATTTTCATACAGTGTGGACAAGTCTATGACATAGATATTATTCATTCTTTTCCCTGCAAAAAAAATCTTGTCGGTAAGCAAGTTAATCATAAAATATTTTGTGGAAGTGAAAGCAACCAGGTTACCTCTGTCACACAATTGTGACACACAAATCAGGCTGTATTTCAAGCCATCTATCAAGTACACTTGTTCGATGGAACGTGTGTCATCCTTACCTACTTTGCCAACCCTTATAATTTCACCTTTCTTTCCATTTCCAAAGCAGACATTTCCTCCTTTGAGGGTTTCAAGTGAAAGGAATTGTTCCTTGTTCCTCGTCATGTGCTTTGAGCAGCCACTATCCAAAAACCAAACTTGGCTGCTTCCTCTCACTTATACCTACAAAAAAGAAATCAAGGGTTAGTCTTAAGAACCCAAACTAGTTTGGGTCCTTTTCTATGAGAGAATGGATGAATTAATTTTTTTCTGGCCCAATTTGGTAGCCAATTTTTCTTTTTAACAAACCTCTCATTTTTTTGACTGGCTTGCTCTCTTGCAGTGCACTCAATTTTGAAGTGGTCAGTCTTACCACAGTGGGTGCAGATTTTATTTTCAGGAAGAGTGATATACTTGCTTTTGGGATCCCACTTGGGCAATTGATCCCCAAAGCCAAGCCCTCTCCGGTTTCTACTGTGATTCTCTTGAAGCCATGTCAAGGCATCAGAGGATTTATTCCATTTACAAGTTCGAACTAATTCATGTTTGACTTTGCCAAGTTCTTCTTTAAATGTTCTTATCTGTTCATTCTTGGCATACATCTTATCTTTAGGTTTTCCCATATTTTCTTCCAACATGATATGAGAATGATCAACAACCTTTTTACTGGATCCTAGCTTCAGTTTTAAGTTTTCAGATTTTAGCTCTAGAATCTCAGTTTCAAGTAGATGAACCTGGTTCAACAGGGCAATGTTTTTCTTTTCACACTCACTTACCCTGATTGCTAGGTTCATGTATTTTTCTTTTAGAATTTCACATTCTTTAGAGAGTTGACCCTTATCTTTGGATGTTTCTTCAGAATCATCCATAAAATCAAGTAGTAACTCAGAGAGTTTTTCTTTAGATAGGAATTTTATTTTATTTTTAAGATGGGAGATACTTACCTCTGGTTCTTCATGTGATTCCTCATCAGATTCTCCAATTGCCATGAGCACCAGATCTTCAGTCTCACCATCTTTTGATTCTTCATATGAACTTTCCCCCCAAGCAGCAACCATAGCTTTTGTTGTGGTTTTCTTGGGTTGGACCAGTTCCTTCTTCCTGTTCCTTCTTTCATATGTCTCCTTTTTCCATTCCAATTCCCACTGAGTGCAGTTTTTGATAAGATGGTCAGTTTTTTCACACTTGTAGCATCCCTCGTTGGTTGGCTTTTCTAGAGCTTTAGCTTTGTTGTAATTTCCTCCTCTAGATATGCCCGTCTTCCTCATGAGAAAGTTTTTGAATTCTTTGGTAATTATGGCCATCTCATCATCCTCCAGATCTGCTCCCTCAGTGATCCTCAGTGCTGGACTCCTCTTATTCTTTGGACCATCCATCTGCATTGTCTGCCTTCTGAGTTCATAGGCAGTAAGGTTTCCAATTAACTCGTCTAATCTAAGAGTTGCCATATTTTTGGATTCCTGGATAGCAGTAATCTTGCTTTCCCAGGAGATTGGCAAAACCCTTGTTAGGATTTTTTCTACCCTATCTCCCTCAAGAATGACTCTTTCCAAGAGATTTGAGTTCATTTGTTAAGGTTGTGAACCTTGTGTACATCTCTTGGATTGTCTCACCTTCATTCATAGTAAAGTTTTCATACTGAGAGTATAGTAGAGTACCTCTTGATCTTTTTACCTAAGGTGTTCCTTCATGGGCTACTTGCAAGGTATCCCAGATCTCTATGGTAGTGGTGCGGCTTTGGATTCTGTTATACTCATCTGGACCTAGCCCACACACTAGCCACTTTTTGGCCTTTGTATTCTTCTCCCATTTATTCAGATCCTCAGCAGTGCAGTCAGCTCTAGTTTTGGTACATCTACACCTTCAACAAATTTCTTCATGGTAGCTAGAGGACCATCAGTGACTATGTCTCAGAGTTCATAGTCTTCTCCGATAAGGTGATCCTTCATTATGTTCTTCCACCAAGAGTAATACTAGCCATTGAAGAGTGGTGGCCTTGCAGTTGATTGACCCTCCCAGTTTCCAGGTGGTGCACTCATTTTGATCTTTTCCAAGGTGTTAGCCTTTTCAAGGATAACCCGCTCTGATACCAATTGTTGTTTTATACTTCAATACCACACAAGAGGGGGGTGATTTTTGTGGTGTCTAATTTTTCGAGTGTTGTCTTAGTAGAAGAACATGGTTCTTCTTGGTGTTCCAACAACTCTACTGTTGCAGAATAATAAATGCAGTAAAGTAAAAACACAGAGATTTTTACGTGGAAAACACCTAGCTCAAAAGGTGAAAAAACCATGACCTACTCCTCAGTAGGATTTTCATAAACTCTTCACTATAACTCTGAGCCAAACCGCATTTACAAAATAAACTCTTTTGTAAACCTAGGACTAACTATAATCCCTTTGTAGCAACCTAGCCTCTAGCTAATTGCGACAAGCTTCAAGTTAACTCTAACTTGAAAAGTGTATACCTATTACAATTGCTTCTAAGAAAGCTGAAAAGATACAATATTAAATCACTTACTACAACCAACTAGACTCAATAAATAAACAGATGAAACTGGTTCTTCTAGCTGGTCAGTAGCCTTTGTGTCGCACAAGGATCTTGCAAAATATCTCTGGGAATTTTGCTTTCAATTCTTGTTCTACTTCTGCCTTTGTGCGATCGTTTCTTCAATAGGAATACTTCAATATTATATAGCGCCAGAAGTTGAGACGTTCTTGTTTAATTCTGATGCAACTCTTCCTTGGTGGAAGAGTTTATATTAAACTCAACTTCCTTCCTTTGTTACTATCCTTGCTGAATTCGAACTCCAACCTCTTATCAATTTGCAACCTTTTCGCTTAAGGAGACAACCTCTTAGTTCCCAGATAATACCATGTTATCTCCTACGCATGGACTCTTCGCGTCCCAATAAGTCTGTTTCACTATGATAGCCTGATGGACCTGGTTCAACTTGGTAGATATTTGTCAATCTTCAAAACCATGCAGTGACTTGGGTCAACAGTGTGTCTCCTAGGAATGAACTTAAATGACCCAAAATTAGGAAGTGTGTCTCTTCTAAATCTCAATTTAGGAAGTGCGTCTCCTAAAACAAAACTATAACTTGAAAGACCCAGACTAGGAAGTGCGTCTCCTAGGGGTGAACTTAAATGACCTAAAACTAGGAAGTGCGTCTCCTAGGGGTAAAATATCAATATAGGAAGTGTGTCTCCTAAAACAAAATATAACTAACAAACCCATACTAGGAAGTGCGTCTCCTAGGGGTGAAACTTCAATGACTTACACTAGGAAATGCGTCTCCTAGGAATGAACTCTCGATTTAGGAAGTGCGTATCCTAAAAATTAATCTGAAAGACCCCTACTAGGAAATGCGTCTCCTAGTAATGAACTCTCGATTTAGGAAGTGCGTATCCTAAAAATTAATCTGAAAGACCCCTACTAGGAAATGCGTCTCCTAACGGGTAAAACTTCAATGACTTCAACTAGGACGTGCGTCTCCTAGGGATGAATTTGAATGACCAAAACTAGGAAGTGCGTCTCCTAGAACAAAATTATAACCTGGAAGACCCAGACTAGGAAGTGCATCTCCTAGGGGTGAATTAAATGACTCAAACTAGGAAGTGCGTCCTAGAAATAAACTTGAATTGCCCAAAACTAGGAAGTGCGTCTCCTAAGGGTAAAATTTCAATTTAGGAAGTGTGTCTCCTAAAACAAAACTATAACTTGAAAGACCCAGACTAGGAGGTGCGTCTCCTAGGGGTGAACTTTAACTAGGAAGTGTGTCTCCTAAAACAAAACTATAACTTGAAAGACCCAGACTAGGAGGTGCGTCTCCTAGGGGTGAACTTTAACTAGGAAGTGTGTCTCCTAGAAATGAACTTAAATGACCTAAAATTAGGAAGTGCGTCTACAAGGGGTAAAATCTTAATTTAGGAAGTGCGTCTCCTAAAAGAAAAACTATAACTTGAAAGACTCAAACCAGGAAGTGCGCCTCCTAGGGGTGAACTTAAATGACCTAAAACTAGGAATTGCATCTCCTAGGGGTAAAATCTCAATATAGGTGCATCTCCTAAAAATAATATAACAAAAAAATCTGACTAGGAAGTGCGTCTCCTAGGGGCGAAACTTCAATGACTTACACTAGGAAGTGCGTCTCGTAGGGATGAACTCTCGATTTAGGAAGTGCGTCTCCTAAAAATTAATTTGAAAGACCCCTACTTGCAAAATGTGTCTCCTAATGAATAAAACTTCAATGACTTCAACTAGGACATGCATCTCCTAGGGATGAATTTAAATGATCAAAACCATGAAGTGCGTCTCCTAGAACAAAAGTGTAACCTGGAAGACCCATACTAGGAAGTGCGTCTCCGAGGGGTGATGTATGATCTTCTCAATAGCCTTTGCATAAGCAGAATTGGGGTATTACACCTGAAAGATTCAAGCTTTGATATGAACATAGTCTTCATCCCTATTTCAAACAAAGAAAACTTGTGATTTTAAAACATGGTGGTTAGTTTGTGGCCTTGATTATGAGGGCAATTTCTCCTGCACTTGTCATGATCAACTTGGACTTCAACTCCGAAGACAGTGCTTGTTATCGGCCAACCATTTTTCCGTACAACCCTTATCACAAGAAATATTCCTGATTCGTTCATGTCCAAACCTTATACCCGATGGATTACACTCATATTCTTACATTCAACAAGTCGTAGTATTTCACATAGACCCCAAAGAACATCTATTATCACCAATTCAGTGCACACCCAATTCTCCTATGTCTTGTGCCAATTTGATGTGCTTCTCAGGCTCGACTTTGTGCGATTAAAAAGCTGGTAGCAGATTCTGAAGTCATTTCTCACTTGTTTAGACAAAACAGACTGAAAGGAGACTCAAACAAAACAAGAGGAACAAAATAAGGAGAAAATGAGAAGAGATGGTATCTAACAAAAAGAAAAAAAAATTACCCAAGAAAAGAATGAAGTAGAACTAATCTGGTTTGAAGACCAGCTCCATTGATCATGACATGCATTTTGGATTACGCGGCCTTATCTGTCAAGAAAGTCTAATGTTCCACTCTTGTTATACCTATATGCCGTGAAACTGGGCTTCAATGCTCCGATCATCCTATCTGATTCACGATCCTTATTCGACTTGTAGTGCCCGAAGGGTTTTCACCATCAAGCATCTCTCATTTTGCTCTTTCTCTCAACTCACAGTCGCCTTATGGTGCCCCTAAGGGTTTTCACCAATAAGGCTCTCTCATTTTATTATTTTCTCTCTTTGTGTTAGGATCAAGGTATTACCCATTATTCAAGAAAATCATACTTTCACCACACTCTTGCTTTGACATCCTCAAAGATTAATCAGAAGGTCTTTCTTTGGACCGTAATGTAGGCTTTTGGACAGGGTTGGAAAGAAATGGTGGTATGAAGGCTCAAAATAATTTAAGAATAAAGGGTTAACACTTAAAACTTTTGGAATCAGGTCTTTTGGCCAAAATTAAAATTTCTGCCCCAGTTTCTTGGAGTATGGGGATTTTTATTTTTTGATTTTTTTCTGGATTTTTGTTTTGATCGTACCGAACCATAAGGCTGCCTACGTATCTTATGGTAACAAGAATCAGGTCGAACGTAGTTCAAACGTACAATTTGTTTTGTTTTTCCCATTTTTCTTTCTTTTCTCTTTTTTTTCCTTTTCTATTTTCTGTTTTCTCTTTTTTCTTCTATTTTTCTGTTTTTCTCTTCTTCTTTTTTCTATTTTTTTAAAAAAAAATTCTAACTCTATTTCGGATTCCAAAAGAGGGGAATGGAAGAGAACAAGTTAAGGCTCAAAGGGGTAGCAAAAGATAAAAGTGTTTGGGGTAGTTGAATAAAATGCCTTCGTCATACCAAACTTAAAGGTGCCAAGTACAAACAATGCAATTGAAAATAAGCCGAAGAACCATGCACAATGTCTCTTGATGGCATCAATACAAACACAAAGTGCCAATGGGAAATACCTTTATCCCAATGAATGACCTCGCCAATTCGAAGCAGACTTGACTCAAGCTTATCTTGATGTGGAAGAATGCATTTCAACACTGACTGATCTACCTCAAACTGCTTGAGAGACATTTTCTTGTTGTATGCTCTTATCAACCTCTTGATTTTTCAGACTAACTGCCTCAGTTTCACTCAATTCAAGCTTCTGGTTATCTTAGAATGCGTGAATCTTTATTTATTTCCTCAAATGCATCTTTTTATCATGTTCAAAATTGTGTTTCCCTATTCCATGATTAGACTGACTTTCAAGATTTGGCTAAAAAATCCTCATGCATGTTATGTCACTAAAACTGGCGTGAAGAGAATTAAGCACAGAATGACACAAAAGGACAAATTGTATTTCAATGAGTGAAGGATGGAAGGGTTTAACGACAAGACAAACAACCTAAAATTCGAGCTACAACCCTAAAATAACCCGGATAATGAAAATAACAACAGAACATACAGACAAGACTCACACAAAAAGAATAGAGGGATGGAAGGGTTTGACTAAATAAAATCTGGATCACAACCCTGAAATAACCCAGATAATAGAAAAAACTTCAAAACAAGCTACCAAGATTCCTTCCTAGTGAGGAGGGGATGACTTTTCAATTGCTAAGCTTGACATTTAGCCACAAATTTGTTCATCAAAATCACCATGGCCTTCTTCAATTTCCGGAAAGTTCCCAAGAGGATTCTCATACTCCATGTCACCATGCATCATCCCCACAAAGTGTGCATCATCATGAGCAGGTAAAGGATTCTGCGCGATATTCTGGGTGTCACTGTCCTGGATCACAATTATCCCTTCTTGAATCATTCTTTCTATTTCCCTTTTCAAAGCACGACAGTCTTCAATGCTATGTCCTTGGACATTAGAGTGGTACATGCACCGTACAACATGATCAAAACCTTTTGCATATGGGTCTGGAGTATAGCCGAGGAGCGGCTCAATCAGGCTAGAATGTTTTAACTTTTCAAACAAGCTTGCGTAGGATTCTCTGATTGGCGTGAAACTATTCCTTTTACTTTGTTCCCCTCCATGCCCCTATTTTCTAGGGTTGTTGGATGCTCGAAAACGTAAGTAGGCTCTTGAGCTTGAAGCATGTTCCTTCTAACCCGACAAGCTTCCTGTTTTGTTCTGAATTGCTTGTGTTGTGGCTTTTAAAGTAGAATAGCTCATGATCTTGCTTAACTCCAGCCCATTTTCTACCATTTCTCCCATATTTATCACATCATTAAAAGGCTTACCCACAGCCGAGATCAAATGACCAAAGTAAGTAGGCTCTTGAGCTTGAAGAAAGTACTCAACCATCTCAGCTTCTTCCATCGGTGGATTGACTCGGGCAGCTTGATCCCTCCAACGAAACCCATATTCTCTAAAGCTTTCACTAGGACTATTTTCCATCTTGGTGAGGGACATGCGATCCGGGACAATTTCTATATTGTACTGAAAGTGTCGGGCAAAGGCCTGGGCCATATCATCCCATGTGTACCACCTGCTGGTGTCCTGGCGGGTGTACCATTCTAGAGCTGCCCCACTCAGACTCTGGCTGAAGTACGCCATTAGTAATTCATCTTTCCTCCAGACGCCTCTCATTTTACTACAATAACCTCTCAGGTGAGATACATGATCCCTATGTCCGTCATAGAAGTCAAACTTGGGCATCTTGAACCCTACTAGCGGCTGGACATCAGGGAATAAACACAAATCCTTATAAGCCACACTAACTCGGCTTCCTAACCTTTTCATATTTCTCAATGATTGCTTCAAACTCTTTACTTTCCTAAATATCTCCTCTTGCTCCAGTTTCTTGGGTGGTTTCTCAATTTCAATATGAGGCTCAAAGTGGGGAATGCAGGAGTAAGGATCTAGGACTTTGAAAGTGGGTTCGGGAGCATAATATTTGGTATTTGAAGCTTGGAACGCGGGCTCACTAGAGGATTGGTGAAGGGTGGCTTGTGGAGGGACAAAAATAGGAGCAGATGTCGGAGCAGGGTATGAGGTTGCTTTGGCTGATGGGGCATGAAAAGTTTGGGACAAAGTGTCGGGGTAGGAGTTGCAATGGGTGACGCTTGGTGCATGTTGTGGAGAAAGGTCAACGGTATTGGGCATATGGGCTTGGAATAGTGGTGTAATAGAAGTAGGGTTTTCTGCATAGTTGGTACAGAATGAAAGTGGAGGGTGTCCTTTAACCCAGGCCTGATGATAAGTTGGTATTTTACCAACTTATTTCCTCTTAATACTTAATCGTTTATGTAATCTTGTTGAGAAACTAAGACATTTATTGATGTTTATTGGTATATTTCAGGAGTCGAATGATTTATAGTTGATTTTAAAGAAATAGTGCAAAAACAAGTCAAAAAGTGGTGAAATTGGAAAATAGATATCAAGCCCAGGTTTACTCTGTGCGATCGCAAATGTAAGTGTGCGATCGCATAGTTCTAGTACAGTGATTACAGTGCGAACACATGATTGGCAGTGCAAACGCACATAAATAAATATCAGTCAACGGACGAGTTAAATAGCTTGTGCAACCGCAGGATAAACAGTGTGATCGCACTGGTTGAGAAGAAGTGATTCTATGCGATCGCAGAGTGCAATTCCTGGGCAGTCCTGGGCAATTTTGATATTTCACGTTTTAATCCCCAAACCCTTCTTATACACGAATTGGCATATATTTTCTGAATCTTTGGCTTAGGGTAAACATATTTTTTTGTCTTGAAGACAAGGAAGAACAAGTATTGATTCTTGGGTTTGCACACACACTTCGTTTTGAAGATTTCAATCTTGTGGTTAGGTTTTTCTTACCCATTTATGTTTGCTTCTTCATGTCCTTGATTTGTATTGAATATTTTAGTGTGTAGTATTTATTCCCAACACTTGAATCTTGTTTATGTAAATATTCATACTTTGATGACCCTTGTCCTTATTGTGGAGGACCACACTCATGGCAAAAAAATTTAAATTCTCCCGGAGATGGATTGTGCGCACAATCGCAAACCCATGAATGGAGTATTTGTGATAGGTGTGGTTGCCAAAATGGTCATTGGTATGATTGTGCATATTTGTCCGTCCCTTCCCTGATCCCCCACTATGATGATTCTACTTTTTGTGATGGAAATTTTAGGGGTGAAGAAGTGGAGGAAATTGAGCATGGTAGAAATAGAGAGTTCAAACTCATGTTGGAATGCTTACTTGAAGAAGGGAACCATGAGCAAAATGCCTTGGAATAACTTTTGGAGACTAGTCTCCAAAATGATTTGGCACTTGAAAGGTTGCACTCACAAATGGATGCAATGATTGAAGCTTCAAGGTTTCAAAAAGCCTTGGAGGTGAGTGATAGACAAGAATCTTCCTTGGAGGTTGAAGTTGAAAATTCTTCCTTGGCACTTGAACAAAGCCAAGAAGAACTCTAAAATGCTCAAAATGAGAGGATGATGCTCATGTTGGAGGTCATTCTTGAAAATGAGGAAAAGCACAACTTTTCACTCGAGGAATTGAAGCATGAAGTGACTCAAAATGATGAGCAAATCCACACTTTGGAGGATCAAATACAAGCATTGATGGAGGCTCACCATGCCTCCCAAGTTGAAAGTGTGGATGGAAACCAAGAAGAGTTCAATTCCGAGGGTGAGAGTGAGTTTTACTTTGAGGAGTCAAGCCTTGAACATCCGCCAACCAACTCCATGAGTGTTAGTGATGCCAACAAAAATATGGAATTAGAGTCAACCGGGGTGATTGAAAATTTTGTTGAAATCGACTTTATTCCGGGGGAAAATGAGGATGTCAAAATCCGAATTTTTTTGCAAGTTGAAGGTTTGAAGGCACATTCCAAGCATTTTTCAACATTGGAATTGTGTGGTAAAATGGAAGTTGAACTACACAAATCAATGGAATGTTCCGAGGAGGAAAAGTTCATACCTTATATCTTACAATTTGAGGAAACAAGAAAACAAAATGACATTCCTCACATGAGAGCCAAGAAGTGCAAAATGAAGAAATCAAGGCTTGGCTCGGTCATCTATTTACCACCCCCACCGCCTGTGGTCACAAGTTTGATTCCAAGCTAGGTGCCCGATTCGTATCATCCAAGTGGCGAGAAAAGTGGTAAAGCGATTTACGTTGTGCCACGACGTTAAATGCGGCACTTGGTGGGAGGCAACCCATCGTTTTTCAAAAAACAAATTGGTTATTTTTTAAATTTTGTTTTTTTAGAATAGCTTATTATATGTTTTATAACCAATCTGCCAAGTTTCAGAATTTTTGGAGTTGATTTGAGCAGGTCGGGGTGACCGGATGGCCACAAAATAGAGCTGGTGCAAAACAATTATAGTGCAGCACAATGTTGCACTATGCGATCGCATAATAGCAAGTGCAATCGCATAGTAGTTAGCATTGTACACTATGCGATCACATAGTATAACATGCTATCGCAAAATCAGTCCAGTTTACTCAATGTGCAATCGCAGCTCTGTGCATGAGAACGCAGAGTTGCCCAGGTAAGTTAAAATTGCTTTTACGCCAAAACACCCCATTTGATATCTTTTCTGCCCCAAAATCAGATTCCCTCACCCTTTGCCTTCAAAAATCATAAAAAGGTGCTCTCTTAAATCCACCCAACTAAACAAAGTCAAATCCTTCAGGTATGTACTCTCACACTCAATTATTCCTTAATAAATTCAATTCTTGTGTGATATTGGTGTAAATATATACCCATTTCTCTTTTCTTAACCTCCATTGTTCTTAATTCATAGTTTAGAGTTTGTTGTGTTGAATTTTGTGTTGATTGTATGCATGTTTGCTGGGTGGGGATTGGTTGAGTGAAATCTTTGTTCTATTGAACATATTTGGGGGCTAAATATGTGCCCTAACTGTTAGAAACATGTGTGCAACATCTGTGCTCTTTCTGTGTTTGAAGAAATGCCCAAGAGAAAGAAAATAATTGGGCAAAAACATACCCTGTGCGATCGCATTGCACTGTACGCGATTGCACAGTGTCAAAAATAGCAAGGTAAAAGCATTCACTATGCGATCGCATTGCACACTACCTGCGATCGCACAGTGCTGTCTTAGGAGCCAATTTTTTTCCTTGTGCGATTGCCTTGGAAGAAGTGCGATCACACTGCCTTCCAGAACTGGCAGAAACAACAGATGTGCAACTTTTCATGTTGTTGCTTCACGACTCCTTTATTTGGCCTAAATACATTGTAATACAGTATGTAAAGTACCCGTTCATGAATTTAACATTTGGTCTCCATTTGTAGGTACTTTGTGCACAAAATGGCCTCGGAAAATGTTGACAATGTGCAAGAATTTGTTCCCCCAGCTATGGAAGAAGAATACTTTGATGCAACGAGATTCGTGGCAGCTGAGTGTGAAAGGAATTACGACAGGCTCATGTCAAAGAGCATTGTCAAAGAAAGAGGAATCCATCTAGATAAACTCAATGCTAAAATGCCGGAGTTTCTCGAGAGACTGACCGATAGTGGATGGATATGTTTTGCTCTTGAACCAATCAAGGCGAACTACACAATGGTTCGTGAGTTTTATGCCAATGTCGTGAGGCTAATTTCCAGGGGGATGTACACACTTTTGTCAGGGGCAAGCGGATCGACTTTGGGCCCGAGGTAATAAATGCACACTATGGGCTTCCCAATGCGGATAATGAGATATACAGAGCTAGGGGAAGAGAGAGAGGCACAAATTGGTTTGTGGAAAAGCTTGACGATGGGGTGCAGCCGACTTGGGCAAGAATTCATAAAGGGGTTGATTCTCACGAGTTCACTGTGGAAGCCAAGATTTGGCTATCCATTATTTGTGCCAGGATTTTGCCAACCAGACATGAGACCGAGGTGACGCCTGAAAAGGCATTGATGATCGCTGCTATTATGGATGGCTTACCAGTGAACGTGGGCCAGCACATCGTGAGTGAGATTAAGGAAGCATGCAACGGAAGGTCTAGCAGCCTGTTTTTCCCCTCATTGATCACTCAGTTGTGTTATAATGCTCAGGTGCCACCAAACACGACTAATGTTGAGAAGGACCCTGCCGTAGCAATCTATCCATTGCTTCGAAAAGGGCCAGATGGCAAGAGGAAGAAGAAGAAGAAGAAGAAGAAGAAGAAGAAGAAGAAGAAGAGAAGGATTGATGTGCTATCTCCTTCATTTGGGAAGTTTGATGAGTCCGCCAAGGGATCCGGTGGTGCCTCCATAGCTACAGCAGGATCACATGACCTCATGGATCCCCTTTCTTATGGTCCCCCCACTATGCGCCACATTTCCCATCAGATCTATGGTGTAGATGCTCAGATTCGACAGCTTGTTGCGGGTCTTCCCTCCAGTCCATCTGGTGAGGGAACTTCGACTGGGTCTGGTAAGAAGAAGCCACCGACCTTGGATGATGTAGTGCTGGAGCAAAAAGCAATCAAGAGCAGATTGGAGGACATGAGTCGACGACAGGGAAAACTTGAAAGGCGACATATTAAATTCAAGGAGCATGAAAAGAAGAAAAACAAGTTTTTGTCAAGGATGATGTGCAAGATGAGTTCACTATGTGGCTCATAGTATTCTGAGGATGATGATGAGGAGGATGTGGAGCTCAAATTTCCCACTACCTCCAGTGACGAGTGATGCCATTCAGGGAGCACCTTCTTCATTTTACCTTGTTTTGATTAGTTGCATTGGGGACAATGCAACACTTTAGGTTGGAAATGGCTCATATTTTATCTATGTTGTAGAGCATCACATGGAGCATGACATACTTTTTGTGACTTGTGTGGATTGAATAACATTTTTAGTTTATTTATTATACCTTGTTGGCTTGTATTTTTGTTCTTAGTTGTTTGTATTTTGATTTGTATCTTTCATAGTAGTATTTAGAATTTTTGTGTTTTCTTGTTGATCTTTATTTTTCTTGTTATTATTTTTGTTTTAGTTTTAGTTTTATTATAGTAGTATTAATGAAATTCCTTGGTTTTTCTTTCTACCACGATTCTTTTCCAAGGAAATTTATTTCTGTTGAACCGGGTGACTTTTTCCTATGATGGATGGCGTGACAACTTTCTTAAGGGATTAGTCTTGTTTAGTTTTATTTTAGTAGTTAGTTTAGTAGTTAGGTGTGAATAAATTAGTTTTTGGGGTGTAATCTTGTGCCCATAAGCCAACAAGTAACTTGTTTGGTACCAATATGATTTAAACCTTGGCATATGATGTTTTTGAGCTTCCAAATTAAAAAAAAAAAGAATATATATATATATATATATATATAAGAATGCTCCTTGTTTTGATTTTTAGATTCTAATTTTGGCTCTTTGATTCACTAAATAGCTTTTTAGGCTACATGTGACTTCCTTGAGTTTCATTGGTTCCAATTGGATTTTGGATTTGTATTCCATTTGAGTTTTCATGTGCCATGTGTGGTGAGCTTTAGTTGTGAAATTATTTTGCATCATTTGTAGTCTAGAACTTGCCCGGAATGTGCTTCAAGGCGAAATCTTAGATTAACTTGGTTTGCAAAATGATATTAGGTCTTCCTTGAACCATTTTGTGCCTAAATTTCCTACCTATAAATATTTTCCCTAGTCACCCCCTTTGAGCTTTTTAACTTTTTCTTTGGCAACCATGTTATAAATTTCTTATTGATTTTCTTGTAAGAATCATACCCCCTAAGTAATTTCAAGTATGAATATAGGCTAAAAGCCTAAGTTTGGGGGTGGAGGTTGAAAAAGTTGTGATATGGAGGCCTCTCAAAAAAAAATTGTAAAGTGTCATAAAAAAAATGGTGATGAAATGAAAGAAAAACAAATATACAAAGGAAGTATGAATAAAAGGAAGACTAGGTGATATAAAAAAAAAGAGATAGAAGAAATGGTGGAAATATTCTTGAAGGAAGTGGACTTTGATTTTTGAAAAAGTGTAGTGCTTAGGGAGGTTTTGAGTCACTTTTACCAAATTGTGCCATATCTTACCAAAAGCCTAAACTACAACCCTTTAAATCCTAATTGATTTTGAACCAAGTGTGTCTACATTAGTGGAGAAATACATGAAGGGCAAGCCTATGGTACTACTTGTGTGCATTTGAATATCTTTGTGAGAGAGAGAGTTGAGTCTTCTATTTGACATCCCTTATATGTTGTGAATTGAAATTTATGAGTTTGCGATTCTCTCTTAAAATGAGAGGGCACATGAAACTCGAGTTGTGAAACTAATCCCATTTTCAATTGGAAGGAATAAGCGAGATAAGAAAATAGTGATAGAGAGGCAAATATTGAATCTTTAATATCATGACTTGGTTGTTACTTTGGTTGATGTGTTGTTTAAGTTTTTGAAAATGAAATAAAATGTGCATAAAGTAGTTATTCATATGCCTTGAATTAATTGTTGGTACCAACCAAAGTCATTAGGTTGTGCTTGAATTGACCCTTCTTGCCTTGAATTGATATTTGGTATACCATTGAGTTTAAGTGATCATATTCTTGGGGATGTTCTTAGTTTTTGAATTGCTTGAGGACAAGCAATAGTTTAAGTTTGGGGGTTTGATGAGTTGGTATTTTACCAACTTATTTTCTCTTAATACTTAATCTTTTGTGTAATCGTGTTGAGAAACTAAGACATTTATTGGTATATTTCAGGTGTCAAATAATTTAGAGTTGATTGTGAAGAAATAGTGCAAAAACAAGTCAAAAAGTGGTGAAATTGGAAAATAGATATCAAGCCTAGTTTTACTCTGTGCGATCGCAAATGTAAGTGTGCGATCGCATAGTTCTAGGACAGTGATACACTGCGAACACATGATTGGCAGTGCAAATGCACAGAAATAAATAGCAGTCAACGGACGGGTCAAATAGCTTGTGCAACCGTAGGATAAACAGTGCGATCGCACTGGTGAGAAGAAGTGATTCTATGCGATCGCAGGGGCACTGTTGCGATCGCAGAGTGCAATTCCTGGGCAGTCCTGGGCAATTTTGACATTCACATTTTAATCCCCAAACCCTTCTTATACACGACTTGGCAGATATTTTCTGAATCTTTGGCTTAGGGTAAACATATTTTTGTGTCTTGAAGACAAGGAAGAACAAGTATTGATTCTTGGGTTTGCACACACACTTCGTTTTGAAGATTTCAATCTTGTGGTTAGGTTTTTCTTACCCATTTATGTTTGCTTCTTCATGTCCTTGATTTGTATTGAATATTTTAGTGTGTAGTATTTATTCCCAACACTTGAATCTTGTTTATGTAAATATTCATAATTAAAGTGTGGATTAAATACCTTGTTATGCTTATGTATTGAATAATTTTATTATATTTATGAAGTGAGTTATTGTTACTTTAATTATTCGTGTTCTTTAATGTTTTCAAAGGGATTAGCTAACCTTAGGACTCGCCCATTAACTCCGAATTAATTTTGGAAAAGATAATTTGTGGTTGGGAAAGATTAATTAACAAGAACGTGTGGCTTTAACCCTCATTTTATAGATTCTACCTAGGGATAGGATTGAACTACTTGCAGCCATACTCGGAAGTGCTTAATCTCTTAATTGGGTTAGGAATAATTCAATTAGGAAGTCTTGCTAGTCTTTGGGAAAATCTAATTAAGAATTATTATCCATGGCTAATTAACATAAACTCGCTCATATTTGTAAAATCATGAAATACATTGGATCGTTACTTGAGTGTAATTCCCCGATGCATTCATTGTTGTCGTCATTGATCATTTTACTTGCTTTCTAGGTTAGTTTATATTTTTGCATTTAGTTATAAACAACTTTCAAAACCAAAATCTATTTGTTTGGCATTGCACGATAAGTGATAATTCTCTTGCATTCCTAATCGCCTCCATATTATTCTCTGTGGGATTCCACCCCAACCTTGTTGGGTTACTATATTTGACAACGATCGATTTACACTATTTTAAGGTGTAATTTGAGCGTATCACCTGATACATTTCCGCCATCTGATGTTTTACCCTACGGAGCTCCTCTTTCAGTTCTGATTCTGATTCAATAATTTCCTTGGCAGGTCCACAACTCCTGTGGCCAAGTCTTTGCTAGTCATGACTACCTTGCTTTTTGACCTTGTGTTGTATGGATGAATCACCAAAGTGCCACAAACTAACCACCCTCTGTTATTATAACAATAAAAGTAACAAAGAAGAGAAAAACAAAACCAACATGTTAATGTTAGGGCATTTATTAGATTTAAATATCACATTGTGTGCAATGCCCCTAACAACAATTAACGGTCTAGAATGAATTCGAGGGTCACAAGGTCATTGGCATCATCCCAATTTTGTTCATTTCAATTTCTCTTTTCTTTCTTTTCTAACACTCCTTGACTTGATCTTTTTCCTTCCTCTTTTCTCTCTAATATTCACTATTCTCTTTCTCTCACCGTCACGTCCCACAAATTAATTTTCCTTTTTTTTTTTTATAAATAGTTTTATCGAACCCTATGTAGGTTGCCTACGTATCATGTTCCACACGAATCAGACCAAGCGTAGTTCCGAAAAAGTAATGAATAAAATAAACTTACAAACAAATTATTTTTGGATTTCCCATTTACAATTTTTCCTTCTTTTTTTCATAAATATAAAACAGGAAGTACGGTAACAAAAAACTCAACAAACTTAACTTAACTACGACAGACTCTGACACCATCTAAAAGACTCAATACTATTGGACATGACTAAAAGTAAAATACGACATAAAAAAATAGACTCAAAAACAAATTTAAAAAAAAAAAATAATAATAATAATAATAATAATAATAATAATCTCCTTAAGTAGCTCCTAAATGCAACGGTCCTGACTAGAATGGTCATGCGGTATTTGTCATGCTCTGGTAAGTAAATTCATACATGTATGAGAAAGAAAAGACCAAATAGAGTTAGTGACTCGAGACACAATGCGACGCCACAACACCTCCTATTGGACACATGCAAGATATGATTGAGCTATTTTTGCAAAACGACCTACGTGGCCAAGGGTGGCTATTAGTGCAAACTCAACAAAGGTGACCTCGAAGGCATGAAAATACATCACTAAGGCTTATATGACTTCAAACTCCCAATAATCATGGCCTTAGAAAGTACTTCGCAAAAGTGACCCATTTTGCAAAAAATGGCCGATGTGGCCAAAGGTGGCTAAATATGCAAAATCAAAAAGGACGGTCCTTAAGGTACTAGGACACTTAGTTGCGAACTCATGATTCTGAGACACGGGTCAATGAACCACTTTCGCAAAAATGGCCTCATTTTGCAAGAACGAACGATGTGGCCAAAAGTGGCTAGACATGTAAATTCGAATAGACCTTAAAGCTAAGAGGACACCTTGTTGTACACTTAACGCTGTAAGACATATGCTAACAAGACACTTTGAGAAAATAGTCATATTTTGCAAAAACGATCGATGTGGCCAAATATAACTAAACATGCAAGATTTGGCTAAGACCCCACAAAGCCAAGAACCTAAGAACTCACTAAGAAGACCGTACCCTATGTGGGATGCCTACATATCCCGCCCCGAAAGACGAGAATCAGGTATGCGTAGTTCGAGAAGATTGGATACGAGAGATGATTTTAAAAAAACCTGATTTTTAGAAAATACATTTTTTCTCTCTTTATTTTCTAAAAAATGATGAAAACATGTAAAATCTTTTTGGATTTTCTTTTTTCTCTTTTCTGAAATTTTTTTTAAAAAGAAAAAAAATGATGGGAACGTGCAAAATCTTTCTTCTTCTTTTTTTAATTTTTCATTTTCATTTTTGTTTGGGTCTTTTTCTTGAAAGAAAAATAAATAAATAAATTTGCGAAAGAAAGATATAATTGGCCCTACTTGCTTCATTTTCACACCTAAACCTCTTCTCTTTCTCATTTATACTCAACCATCATTGGTCCGCCAAATGATCCTTTTTACCCTTGAAGAATGCAACATGTAGCACATAAAATGCATCAAGATAGTCTTTATTTATTTGGGTGCACTTGTCCTAGAGGACCCAACCCCTGTGTTGAGTCCCCAAAGTCAAATGCACATGATGCAAACAAGCTTTCCTACTAGGGATCCAGCATGAGGCTGAGTCATTCTAGGTTTAAAACCTGGGTGTATTGTTCTAGACCTGGCTTACGCTGACAACTCGAGCCGGGGGGG
>ML292769.1:5507-23973 GCA_005239495.1 Nicotiana undulata | reverse complement strand
GGGGAGCGTACCGGTAACCAAAAGATCTCCGGCTTTGCAACTTGTCCGAACCTCGTTCTAAATTGGGATATGACACTAACAGAAAGAAGTCACGCCAGCGTGCACTCCTCAGAAGATAGAAGAGAGGGATTTCGTAGCAGTTTATATATACTTCAGATAATATCAAGTAGTAGTAAAAAGCAACATTTAGCACATTAGGCTCAAACACATAAAAAATCAGACAATCATGAAAGCCAATCATAACAGCTATTCTAAGCTCGAATTATCGAACCCTGAACCAGAGATTCTGGGTTCTTTTCCCCAGCAGAGTCGCCAGAGCTGTCACACCTCCTTTTTACTATCCCAGGAAGAGTGTAAGGGAGTTTTTCCAATTTAAGTGACAATCGAAACGGGATTATTTTATTTAAAATTCAGAGTCGCCACTTGGGATAGTTTATGGTGTCCCAAGTCACCGGTTTAAATCCCGAATCGAGGAAACATTGACTCTATTTTACAATCCGCGAACACAGAAATCCGAGTAAGGAATTCTGTTAACCCGAGAGAAGGTGTTAGGCATTCCGGGGTCCTGTGATTTTAGCACGGTCGCTCAACTATTAGTATTGGCCTATTAATCTGATTTTAAAACATTGTTTGAAACCTTCGTGCAATTTATTCCTTTTAAACCACTTTTAATAATCCAATTTTTATACAACTAATTATTTGGTTACACATTGCGAATTGTGTCACGGGAACCGTACCCACGATCCACAACGTGTTTATTTTAATTATTCGAAATTAGGGTTCGAGTCACGCAAGCGTGCACTCGTATTTTAGAATTAAGCATCATAACCACGTCACGGAAACCGTACCCGTAGCTACGACAATTATTTAATTAACGAGCTAAAAGGCGTTTCGGAATTATTAACAGCTATGAATCGAACGGCAACCATGATTCCATTCAATTTTGTAAGACTCAATACTAGCCCATAAACATGACATTAAATCCTACTCAACTGATCCATTTAGCAAACAAATTGAAACACACGAATGAACTCTAAGCCACAATTGTTACTACTAACTTACAATTGCAAAGCTAACAAAAGAAACTGAGAATCAGCATCACAACAACTTTCAAACCAAGGACAAATCACCATATAAACATATAAACAATACATAAGGAATATAAGTTCAGCAACATTATATGTCGAGCGATGCGAGTAATAAAGATTAAAAATAGAAATGGAACTTTATAGCTACAATATGTTTCGAAACAATGAACATGAAAACTCCAACCAGAACTACGGTTGACGAACTCGACGGACCGGACCTTGACGACCTCGTAACTTCAATACCCGGTCGGAACAGATTTCCCAAAAATGAGCTCCAAAATGGACTCAAATCAAATGATTTGATTCCGAAATCAGAATATGAATTTTTTTGTTCATTCTATGCCTCTGTTTTTCTAATACTTACTCAATTTTTCTTTTTTTTTTAATTGTTTTCAGCTGTGTGTCTGTTCGCCGATTTCCGGCCAGCTCGCCGGACGGCGTCAAGGGTGAAGGCGGCAGAAGGAGAATCGGGTTTTGGAAAGGGGGTTCCGACAGCGATTGTTTTTGGAGTAGGGAAATGGCCGACGGTTGGCTTCTCTTGATTTTTGGAGTGGAGATGGCGGCAGAGGGGGAAAGTGTTGTACGACAATTTTTCTGGTTGCTGGAGACGGGCGGTCAAGGGAGGGGATCTTGCGGATGAAAATGGAGAGGGCAGCGACAACTATGTCTCTAGGTGAAGAGGATGGCAGGCGGCCTGGTGGTGTGCGGCTGGAGGTAAGAGAGGAGGGTGTGTGGGAGATAAGAGAGGAGGGGGTTTGGTGGTGGCCGAATTTCTAGCGGCTGGTGGTCGGTGGCTGCCGGCGGTTCTATCTGTTAGGTTGTCTGATTAGGTGCTGAAGCTTTTTTTTTTGGGCTCTTAGTGTTAGGGTGTTATCTAAGAAGGAGTATAGGTTTTAGGGTTAGGTTAGTGGGTATTGAGCTAAGGGGAATGGGCTTTTGAAATTGGGCCAAAGACCAAAAAATGGACTTTACAACCCAAAAACTCACTCTTCCTTTTAAAAATGATACAAAATTTATAATTCTAAAAATATTAATTACAACTTAATTAATAAAATATTAAAATAAACTCATTTTTTGTATTTTGTTTTAATTTTTGTACTTAAAATAAAGTAAAAGAGTTAAAACTAGCTAAAATGACGATATTAGGCCTAAACTAAATATTAAACGCTAAAACGTATAAAATCTCTGGGAGGGTCAAAAAGTACACATCTACATAATGTAAAAGCAGTAACTTGCAAGGAATAAATACAAAACCATACTTGTTTCATCAGTATTCAGCTATAACCAATCCTTAAGTGAAATGTAAAACTATCGGACAACTTACACAGTCGAAAAACGAACATAAACACATAAACTGATGTGGCGCGCAACCCGATCCCATCATACATATCACAATCCTCCCTTATTTCTTCTTAATATTATAAATAACAAAATGTAGATAAAATATTGCGGCGTGCAACCCGATCCCACCATATCATAATAAACACAATCACGGTTCACCCTTATATCACCACATTCCACCCTTATTACACCAATTGTAGCATGCAACCCAATCCCACCGTATAATAGCAATTCACCCTTATTCCTCCTCAATATTTCACGCTTATTCCATCTTTTTCGGCGTGCAACCCGATTCACCATGTTCATATCAATTACACAGGAAGTATAGAAATTTCACAAATTAACACAAGACCCTTCTCAATACTTAAACTTCAGAACATGGCAAATGAAAAACTTGTACTCAATTACTTTACACAAGAAATACTATTCAGCGAGACCAAACCAGAATATCATAAAAATACTGATAAGAATAGCTTAAGCAGGTAATGGGGAACAATGAATCTACAGGATAAAAAATATCTTCAACAAGGGGAACACAATATCTAACAGGTAAATATTAGGCATGAAACTACAACACGTAAAAATTAAAGCAGGGAAGAAATAATATAAAGAGAACGGAAAGAAACATGCAAAACAGATTAATAGGCGGCGCATAAGTACTCGTCACCTCACATATACGCCGCTCACATGATTTTTCATATAGCAATTAAGGAAAAGATTCCTAATCCCTCAAGTCAAGGTTAGACACAACACTTACCGTTTTTCCTCTAGATTCCACCTCCAAATCATTTGTATCTAGTCATAATTAACTTAATAACATCAAATATTGCTAAATAAATCAATTACAATGCATAAATGTAGGTTTCCCAAACTTTTCCCCAAAAAGTCAAAAATCGACCCCGGGCCCGCTCAGTTAAAACTCGAGGTTGTGACCAAAATTCATTCACCCCCAACCCGAATATGCAATTAGTTTTGAAATCCTACCCCAAATTGATATCTAAATCCTAATTTTCCGAAAATTCCTAATTCTACCCAGACCTCTAATTTCTACCATGGAATCCTAGATTTTAGCTTAATAATTTATGAAATACGATGGGTAATTGAAATAAAATTGTTTACAATCACTTACACTTTGGGGAAGAAATTGGCTTGAAAGCATCGTCTCTAGGTCGTTTGGCTTTTGAAAATTTGAAGGAATGGCTTAAGTCCCGAAATGGGACTGTTTAATAGCTGGGCGATAGTGTTCATCACGCGAGGACACTGTCGCGTTCGCGAAGAGTTGTTTCCTAAAGACTTACGTGATCGCGAGTCCTTGACTGTGTTCTCTAAGGCTACATCCCCTGGCCTCCGCGTTCGCGAGCCCTTATCTACGTTCGTGATTAAGAGACGACTGACCCCTCCCCAGGTCCCTATCACTACGCGTTCGCGTTGAGCTGGTCGCGTTCGCGAAGGGTGAAGCCCCCATCGCTCCGTGTTCGCGACCCAGCCTTCATGTTCGCGAAGAGGAAAATCTAGCCAGCCCATTTTATACTTCGCGTTCGCGAGAGTGCCTTCGCGAATGCGAAGAAGTATACAAGAAGGCACTAAAACTGCAGAAAACCAGATTTTCTTTAAGTCCAAAACATCCCGTAATCTATCCAAAACTCACCAGAGCCCTCGGGGTTACAAACCAAATATTCACACAAGTCCTAAAACATCATACAAACTTGATCGCGCGATCAAATCACCAATATAACACCTAAAACTATGAATTTAACACCAAATCAGAATGAAATTTTCAAGAAAGCGTTAAAATCTCTCATTTCACAACTGGACGTGTGATTCACGTCAAACTGACTCTATTTCTTACCAAACTTCACAGACAAGTCATAAATATCATATTGAACTTGTATCAGGCTCTAGAACCAAAATACGGGCCCGGTATAAACAATTCCAAACATCAATCAAATTCTTAAAACCACTAAATTTTCAGACTTTTAATTTTCAACAAAAGTTCATAACTCAAGCTAGGGACCTCAGAATTTGATTCCGGACATACGCCCAGGTCCCATATTTCAATACGGACCCACCGTGACCATCAAAATACGGTTCCGGGTCCGTTTACTCAAAATGTTGACCGAAGTCAACTCACATCAACTTTTAAGGCAAAAATTCTTATTTTTATCAACTTTCAACATAAAAGCTCTCTGGAAACACGTCGGGAATGCACTCGCAAATCGAGGAGGGTATAAATGATATTTTTAAGGCTTAAGAGCGCAGAATCGAGTTCTAAAATATAAGATGACCTTTTGGGTCATCACACTAGTTCTGGGATATGTTTTAATTTTTGCCGTGTTGGCGTGTATCACTTTTATTCATGCATTTTTATTAAATTCTGCTTCATAATATCATGTTTTATTAGTTTAACTATTGTAAGTTATTGGATTATCTAGTTGTAGAGACTATGTGCTATCACGATCCTTAAGGTGAGATTTTAGGTCGTGACACTCAATTTGAAATTTCAAAAGTTTCTTCGTGAAATTACAACATTTGATTCGGTTTTACAAATATATAAAAAAAATCTACTAATCAATATTTTGATCCTAAATCATGTCCTTTGGCCTCTGATACCACATGTAAGAATATTGACATAATATAACCCAAGATCAACCATAATATTAAGATACAATATAAATCAAGATTAGCAAGAACAGTTACGTACATGTTTGAGCCATATCGTGGATTGTTAAATAGGCCTTCTAGTTTGTTACTTTTTCTCCAATATGCAGAGGCGAAGCTCCAGTAGTGAGTGCGGGTTCGGGCGAACCCTGTATTTGTGTTGAAATATTTTTGGTATTCCTATATAAATATAATATGCCGAATCCATTAACAAAATGGTTCTGAGTTCAGTGGTCAAGGTTCTGGGTTCGGAGCCAAAGGACGCAGGTTCGTTTCTACCTGGAAGCAACTTAACTATTTTATAACTTTGCCTTTTAAAAAAAGAAAAACCACAAACTTAATCAAGACAAAGAAGCCCATAAAGACTTAGAAACAAAGAAGCCCATTAAGACTTAGTACCTTGTTTTATTTGTAAGAAATTAAAACATTAATCAAATTGAACAAAAAAAATTGCTCCTCTAAATAAAAAAAGACATCAAGCTAGGGTTTTGTCAAATAAAAAATCCAAAGAAAATGTCTGCCCAACTCTGCTTTCTTCTGCTTCCTTTTAGTGGGTGGTGGCCTTTGTATATGTTATTTTCTTTTCTTTCTCCTTCTTTTCTGATATGTTTTGTCATTATTTCCCTCTTATATTTCATATTAGTGTCAACAATTTATACAAAAAATTGATTTTTAATCTTTGATTTTAGGGTCGTCCCATATTTTGATCTTCATTCTCTTTTCCAATTTGTACTTTACGCTTCCCAAATTTTAAAAGTCGAGTTCTCGACAAGGTGTGTGGTCCTACTTTCTTGTTTTTAGTTTTTTACTTTCTTAGTGAGACCGGTATCCTTAATAAAATTAGCGACTCTAGAAGTTTTCGGATTAAACTTTTGTGTCTAATCGATTGTTGACCTCTTATGTTATTTTTTTAAATAAAGTAATTGGTCGAGTGCAATTGAAATAAAGTAATTGGTACTTTTTAAATATATACTCTCTCTGTTCCAGTTCATGTGAACCTATTTCCTTTTTGGTCTGTTCCAAAAAGAATGAACCCTTTCTAAATTTAGAAATAATTTTGGTTATACTTACAATTCTACCCTTAATGAGAAGCTTTTATAGCCACACAAATACTCTGGGCCCCTTTTTGAATTGTTTAGGACCACAAATTCTAAAAGTCAACATTTTTTCTTAAACTTCGTGCCCAGTCAAACGGGTTCACATATGTAACGACCCAGTCGGTCGTTCTGTAGAATTTGCATTATAATTACTGTTATTGACTTGTCATAGGTTGGTTATACTTTTATTGATGTGTTAGAGTTGGTAGGCTTGAAATCGAAATGGTTGTAGTGAGAGTTTAGCCACTTAGTCCTTAAAAGTAGCCTTAAAGTTAAAAAAGTCAACTGAGAGTTGACTTATTGGTAAACGACCTCGAAACGCGTATTTTATGGCTCGGATAGCTTCGTAGGTGACTTGGGACTTAGGAGTGTGTTAAAAATAATTTTGTGATGTCGAGTGTAGAATTAGGCTTGAATTGGTGAAAGCTAGCTTTTGGTGATTTCCGATCGACAGTGTAAAATAGACTGCCGGGGTCGGAATGAAATTTCGAAAGTTGGAACAGGTTTGTAATGTCATTTTGGATATGTCTGTAAAATTTCAGATTAATCGGAGTTGTTTTGGATAGTTTCGGCATCGTTGATGGATTTTAGAAATATCAAAGTTCATAGGCTTGAATCCGATGTGACTTTGGTGTTTCAATGTTAGTTTTGGCGTTCCGAGGGTGAAACTAAGTTTGAATTATCATATGTAATGTGTTGGTATATTTGGTTGGTGTCCCGAGGGGCTGAGGATTGATTTCGGGTGATTAACGGACACTATTTGACTTAGGAAGAATGTTGTTCTTCTGGTGTTTTTACAACAAACTTTATTCACTGCGATAGCGTTGGCATTTGTGCAATCGCGGAGAGTTAATTTGAGGCAGGAACATTTTTGTGTTGTGCGATAGCCATCAAAGGCCTGCGATCGCAGAGAGAGGGAAGGAGGGGTCCAGTGCGGTCGTGTACAACAGGGTGCGATCGCACAGGGGTTTTGGGCGCGTGGGGTTGGCTGACTAAGTACTCTGTGCGAACGCACAAGAGTGTCCGCGATCTCCTAGAGGGAGGAAGCCAGTGATGTGCGACCGCATGAGGGTGATCGTTTAAATTAAAACCCTTTGCGACCATTAACCCTTTTACACCATTTTTTGAACGGGAAAGAGCTTTGAGGCGATTTTTGAAGAAGGGAAATCTTCGTTATTCATTAAGGTAAGTATTTTGGACCCAAAAACTCGATTATAGGTGATTAAGGAATATAATATCAGTGTTTAATTCATGAAAATCAGTAGAGAAAGATGGAGTTAGGGCTTTAGATTATGAGACATTTAGGAGATGATTTGAGGGGTTAAACGAACTCCGATTTTAGCGTTCTTTATATGTACGGACTCGTGAGATGATGAAGATTATTTTTGTATAAAATTTGTCGAGTTCGAGACGCGGTCCCGTGGGTCGGGTTTTAGAAAATTTCGGGTTTTGAGCTAAAATTGATATTTTTCAATTGGAATTCATTCCTTAAGCATAATTTGATGATAAAGATCTGATCTTTATAGATTTGGAGCGCTCGGAAGTCGATTCTAGAGGCAAACGGGTTGCAGAGTAGCTTTTCGAGCTAGTTTGAGGTAAGTAATGTCTTTTAATCCTATCCTGAGGGTATGAAACCCCGGACCTTGCATCCTTTCACGGATTTTGGAATGCAAAGATTGGAACTTTGGAAATATATTCCCTATTTAGGCAACTATTGAGTTGCGAAATAGATTTTTAAGCCTATGCTTAATAGTATTGATATATTTTGATATGATTTGGGATGTAAGCCATGTTTGGGGCCTAGTGTCGATCTGTTTACCCCTTGGGGGCTGCTTTTACTATTTTCCTCACTTGATATGTTATGATTTTCACTCAGTCTGTTCTTGAAAATTGTTTTGACACTTAGAGTATTTTTGATATTATTTCTTGAAAATGAAAAACTATTTTGGGTCGAGAACCCGGTATATTTGTGGCCCGAGTGGCATGTTAAGAGTGTCTGACTAACTGAGGCTACGGGCCAATGTTGTGAGGATGTTATGATATGAGAGAGGCTGAGGGCCAATATTGTGAGTGATTTATGCCATGATGTATCTTGTTATAGCGCTTGGGTTGTAGGAGCCTCTCCAGAGTCTGTACACACCCCCAGTGAGCGCAGGTACCTACTGAGTGATGTTGCCTGCGGGGTTGATACTGAGTGATGTTGCCTGCTGGGCTGATACTGAGTGACTGTGAGGTTTCCTGCTCAGCTGATACTCAGTGACTGTGAGGCTTCCTGCTCAGCTGATACTCAGTGACTGTGAGGCTTCCTGTTGGGATGATACTGAGTGATGGTGAGGTGCTGAGGGAAATGTTATGAGAGTTGATTATGGCCCGAGGGGCAGATTTATGATATTATTTTACTTTCACTTCATTTTTCAAACTGATTTTACTGAGAAATATTGGAAAATATACTTGTTTCAAAGGAGTTTCTGGAAATTAGTTTTCGAACTTATGTATACTATATTGAGACTTGGTGTTTTACTATTTTGTGGATTGGTGTTTGTGTCGTGTGTTTCTTATTTCTCAGACTGTGATTTATTTTCATTACTACTTATTTGGCATACTCATAATTACTTCTTGAACCCCTGTGTGCAGATCCAGGTATTGGTTCAGAGCAATAGTTATCCAAGTTTCGTTCATCGTCAGCTTTGGGATTTCGAGGTAGTTGTCCAGCGTCCGCAGCTTCTCCATTTCCCTTCCTTATTTAGTATTAGTATTTTTATTCCTAGTATTTGTCTATGACAATAGCAGAGTTAGTTTATTTCGTGGATGCTCATGACATGTTGACTCCGGGTCTTGGGGACGGTTGTAGATTGTTAGCTTGATTGTTTTGTTTAAAGATTTCAAAATTTATATGCGTATTATGAATCGTTGAAAATAAATTGAGATATTTGAAAAGAAAAATATAAAAATTTTGAGTATTGACTAGCGTAGTTCCACGATAGGCGCCATCATGGCGGTTAGGATTTGGGGTCGTGACAAGTTGGTATCAAAGCTCTAGGTTACATAGGACTCAACGGTCATGAACAAGTTTATTAGAGTCTTGCGGATCGGTACGGAGACGTCTGTACTTATCTTCGAGAGGCTGCAGAACCCTTAGGAAACATTCCACATTCTTGAATTCTTATCGTACGAATCCATTTATTCAGCCAAAAGCGTTACTCTTTGAATTCCTTCCATGTACTCGAATGCGCACGCGAATGCTTGGTATCAGTTGTGCGTCGACGGCTTGTGACTTCCATGGGTGAGATGTGATTTTTAATATGTTAATAATGGGCCAGTCGGAAGGAATTGAGGCCGGATTTTGTCTGTGGCTTGAGTGTTGAGATTTCATTTGTGTGAGAACATGTGTTGGGGGACTTATATGTCCGTTTGTGTCCTTATTGATGGAACCTTGTGACTAGATGAATACATGGTGAGTGTGATTGATAGTTAGATGTATTCAGGTTGTTTGATTGTGACCAAAATGAATTGGCGGGAGATGTGGCAAGAACCATTGATTATTTGACTTCTGTATTGAGTTAGAATATGGCTTCGAGTTATGAGTATTGAAGGACCTCTCGTGTAGTTTAGTTTGGAGTGAAGTTGGTTTCCTGTTATGTTCTGAGTTCCTGTGATGTCTTTTGAGCTGACCAATGCCCCAACAACGTTATCTATTTTATTGCTGGTGTATTCAGCCGTGTTATAACTCCTTTGTTATTGTATTTGTTGATGGCATCATGCCGTAATCTCGTAACCAGGGATAGCATACTCGGCATTTGATGACTGTATTACAAGGATATAGGGAGGAGAAACTTTGTGCGAAGTTCTCCAAGTGTGAATTTTTGGCTCAGTTCAGTAGCATTCTTGGGACACGTGGTGTCCAGTGAAGGTATCTATGTGGTCAGACGAGTGTGAGTAGAGCTTCCATAAGCCCAAGAATTCCTTGACCACAGCTCCAGTATTAATATTGCCATCAACTTCAGGTTCTTATACCGCTTAATGGGATGTCTCGAGGGCAGGCAGTGGTTGTGTTCTAATGTAGGAAGGTATAGTGATTGCGTGATAGCTATGATTTTCGGAAGTGTATAGGGAGATATCATTTTGGGGTTAAGTAGGCAGGGGTATCTCCTACGGGTTGTCCTAAGATGTGTGACCCTTATGTTGATCTGTAGTAAGTTCTTTCTATCAGTAAATGATGTATATTGTAATTTGAGTTTAGATTGCTTGAGGGAGTTAGAATAACCATTACAATGGTGGATACGAGATTTGCATTCGATTTGAGTGTTAGATGGTTTGGGTCATATAAGCTTATGGAGGATTTAGTTGAACCTCACCACAATATGGTGGCAGTGATAGTGTATGGGCATCGTGAGTTATTGTTTGTATTGATCTTGGCTTTGAGCCAAGTGGGGGAGTCCGTTAATGATAAGTTGATTACACGATTATGTGTTGTATTGGTTTCGGTTCAAGGTATGTTGGTGAATCAGTTATGACCTACAGACGTGAAGTCCGGGAATGACTTGAGTGATGGAAATTTCTTCGATACAAGTTGTAATGTACTTTACGGATAGTGGAATTCATTGAATGATGGAGTTGTACTGGTAAGTGTAGAGTGCAATGTATGAGTGTGCTTGTTGTTTCAAGAGTGTGGATTACTTTCCTAGTATGTGGATTGCAAGCGGGGTCAGGTCGTTTTGTTTACTTGGTTAGTGTAATTGAAATTGCGTAGAGTAAATGACGTTCGAGAATGGTTCAAACGGATTCAAGGTTATATGTAGCAATCGAGGATCTTCAGGTGTGAGAAGGGTTAGAACTGAGATTTACGGGGAATGTGTCAAGGCTTGTGGTGTATTTGTGTTATCATGGATTCTATCCATCAGTATCAGGAAAGTGAAGGTAATGACTTTAAACTTCGCAGGAAGTATCTTCAGGGTAAGTATTTCTAATCTAGTGCATTTGGGGATAATTGAGGGAGTATTCAGCGACCTATAAGCCTTAGATTGTATATTTTATGCTCGGGTTTCGTGCGGTGGGTCGGAATTGTGAATTATGGTATTATGGCATGAAGAAGTATCAATTCGAAGGTAAGTCAGAAGGAACTTGGGTAAATAGGACAACTTGGTAGTAGGTCGGATCGTCACGATAAGGGATATGATTAGTTTTGTGGGTGTTATGAAGTAATGAGTTGTTACAGGAGTTTCTTAACAATTCTCTTGGGATTTGGTGGCATGCGTAGCTTGGTTCAGTTGGAAGGATTCAGTCTTGACGGTTTGGCGTTGTACAAGTGGGATTCAGAGAGTTCTTGATGGTTTCTACCACGGTTAGAGATGGATATTTCTACTGGCATGAGGGCCATGTATTGTATAGTGATTTTGCTTCTAGATGGGATCAAATGGAAAGTTCTTGGCAAGTTGGGTACGTATTTGTTTCTGGCTAGGAAGGGAGCATGAAGTTCTCATATTTATCATAGGATTGCATGGCGTATGCGGTATTTTGTGTATAGTGGAGAGTGGCATATGTGAGGTCACAGCTCAGTTCTGGAAGGAAGGTCAGAACTGGTAGTTTCATATGATTAGGTAAAGGATACAACTATTGGGTAGCTGCATGAGAGTATACATTCATTAAGGACAATGTGTTTAAGGCAATAAGTTTGAATAAGGGTGCTTTATTGGTGTTACGACACTCTCTTGTTGGATCGACTGCTGATATTCAAGGTTTCTTGGTGACACAGAGGAATTATGAGGGTATCCCTCGTGGAATGATAAAGTATTAGGGGCGTGTCATATATTTGAGTGGTGGAATTGGGATCAGATATGGTAATTGGTGCGCCTCGTGGATTTTGAGACTGAGAGTTTTCATGAACAGATCATTTTGTGGTTGTGAACTATAGGGAGGCGAGCAAAGCTAGTCAGGTGTAAGTATATGTCATGATTCAGTCATTATGAACCGTTAGAGAGTTATCTACCTGATGTGGATGACCGAAGTTGATTTAGAATTATTGGTAGGCCAGTATGGGTGTTCTACACTGAGTCGGAATTGTTGATTCCGAATTGCTATTGTTGAGGGATGTACCATTCGATTATCATTGAGCTTATTCGTGTTTTGGAGTGATCTATGAGTTACCTTTCAGTGTTCGAGAAGTTGTGATCATTGGTTGTATGTGCATAGGGTGCGGTTCTAATTGGGTTTATTAGCTAGATTTGAGTAAAGTAAGTAATTGGGTGTTGCAGGATTGAGACGTATTGGTTATGTTCTTTCTGGTTCGGGTGGCATGGTATCGTCTGATTTCCCCCGTGGTTATGGTAATGCACTTTGAGTACTTGATGTTGAATTTTGCATGGTTATTGATTTTGAGCAAGGTGGCTTGGAGTATTTCATGTGGTCCAGTGTTTGAATGGAATCACGTGTTGCAGCAGAGTTAGGTAGAGGTATGATCCTTGGTATCATATTCGTGTCTTCTGATTTTTTTGGTGTGTTCCATGCTTCTAGCATGATGTTGTGATGGTAATAGTTAATGACAGGATAGTCCTCTCGTGTGAGTCTTCTCTATTTTATGAATTGAGCTCTTGGGATGTTGTTATTGAGTACACGAGTTGCACATGTTATGGCTTTGGATGGTATTGATGCTGATTGGATGAATGGTTGCTGGTTTCTACGTGTTTCTTTCATCATCGGCACCATATGAAGGTATTTAAGCGAGGTTTTGTTTGATAAGAGGTTATTTACCGGTATTGGGTTGTTATGAACAGCTATTGGGATTAGGAGTCATCACTATGAGTGTTGAGTCATGCGGTATATTATGTGATTTTATCTTGTGTTGCGGATATGTCTTGATACAGCGTGTTCAGGCTATTTCAGCTTATAGTCGTGGAAATTTAATCTTGTCAATGGATTCAGAAGTGGAAATTTAGTTCTAAGGTTTATGGGTCAGGATCGGACTTCGAGATTTCAACTGTGTTGTGCTATTAGACCTATATGGGGTAAGGTGACGTGGAATCACCTCTGAATATGTGCATGGTAGGTTACACAACAATTTTGGTGGTGTTTGGAACAACTCTGGGCACGTTCGAGGACGAACATATGTTTAAGTGGGGGAGAATGTAACGACCTAGTCGGTCGTTCCATAAAATTTGCATTATAATTATTGTTATTGACTTGTCATAGGTTGGTTATACTGTTATTGATGTGTTAGAGTTGGTAGGCTTGAAATCGAAATGGTTGTAGTGAGAGTTTAGCCACTTAGTCCTTAAAAATAACCTTAAAGTTGGAAAAGTCAACTGAGAGTTGACTTATTGGTAAACAACCTCAGAATGTGTATTTTATGGCTCGGATAGCTTCGTTAGGTGATTTGGGACTTAGGAGTGTGTTCAAAATAATTTTGTGATGTCCGGTGTAGAATTAGACTTGAATTGGCGAAAGCTAGTTTTTGGTGATTTTCGGCCGGCAGTGGAAAATAGGCTATCGGGATCGGAATGGAATTCCGGAAATTAGAACAGGTTAGTAATGTCATTTTGGATATGTCTGAAAAGTTTCAGGTCAATCGGAGTTGTTTTGGATAGTTTCGGCATCGTTAGTGGATTTTAGAAATATCAAAGTTCTTAGGCTTGAATCCGATGTAATTTTGGTGTTTCGATGTTAGTTTTGGCATTCCGGGGGTGAAAATAAGTTTTAATGATCATATGTGATGTGTTGGTATATTTGGTTGGGGTCTCGAGGGGCTCGGGATTGATTTCGGGTGATTAACGGACACTTTTTGACTTGGGAAGAATGTTGTCCTCTGGTGTTTTTACAGCAAAACTTTATTCACTGCGATCGTGTAGGAATTTGTGCGATCGAGGATAGTTAATTTGAGGCAGGCACATTTTTGTGTTGTGCGATCTCCATCAAATGCTTGCGATTGCAGAGAGAGGGAAGAGGGGTCCAGTGTGGTCGCGTACAGCAGGGTGCGGTCGCACATGGGTTTTGGGCGCGTGGGGTTAGCTGACTGAGTACTCTGTGCGAACGCACAAGAGTGTCCGCGATCGCGTAGAGGGAGGAATCCAGTGATGTGCGACCGCATGAGGGTGATCGCGATCGCACAGTATATGTACCTAGGCAGTATTAAATTAAAATCCTCCGCGACCGTTAACCCTTTTACACCATTTTTTGAACGAGAAAGAGCTTTGAGGCAATTTTTGAAGAGGAAAAATCATCGTTCTTCATTGAGGTAATTATTTTGGACCCAAAAACTCGATTATAGGTGATTAAGGAACATCATATCAGTTTTTAATTCATGAAAATCGGTAGAGAAAGATGGAGTTAGGGCTTGGGATTATGAGAGCTTTAGGAGATGATTTGAAGGGTCAAACAAACTCCGATTTTAGCGTTCTTTATATGTACGGACTCGTGAGATGATGAAGATCATTTTGGTATAAAATTTATCGAGTTCCGAGACGCGGGCCCGTGGGTTGGGTTTTAGCAAATTTTGGGTTTTGAGCTAAAATTAGTATTTTTCAATTGGAATTCATTCCTTAAGCATAATTTGATGATAAAGATCTGATCTTTATAGATTTGGAGCGCTCGCAAGTCGATTCTAGGGGCAAGCGGGTTGCAGAGTAGCTTTTCGGGCTAGTTTGAGGTAAGTAATGTCTTTAAATCCTGTCCTGAGGGTATGAAACCCCAGACCTTGCATCCTTTCACGGATTTTGGAATGCAAAGATTGGAACTTTGGAAATATATTCCCTATTTAGGCAACTATTGAGTTGCGAAACCGACTTTTAAGCCTATGCTTAATAATATTGATATATTTTGATATGAATTGGGTTGTAAGCTATGTTTGGGGCCTAGTGCCCATATGTTTACCCCTTGGGGCTGCTTTTACTATTTTCCTCACTTGATATGTTATGATTTTCACTCAGTCTGTTCTTGAAAATTATTTTGACACTTAGAGTATTTTTGATATTATTTCTTGAAAATAAAACACTATTTTGGGTCGAGAACCCGGTATATTTGTAGTCTGAGTGGCATACTGAGAGTGTCTAACTGAGGCAGGCTGCAGGCCAATGTTGTGAGGATGTTATGATATGAGAGAGGTCGATGGCCAATACTGTGAGTGATTTATGCCATGATGTGGCTTGTTATAGCGCTTGAGCTGTAGGAGCCCCTCCGGAGTCTGTACACATCCCCAGAGAGCGCAGGTACCTACTAAGTGATGTTGCCTGCTGGGCTGATACTGAGTGACTGTGAGGTTGTCTGTTGGGCTGATACTGAGTGTCTGTGAGGTTGCCTGCTGGGCTGATACTAAGTGATGGTGAGGTGCTGAGTGAAATGTTATGAGAGATGATTATGGCCCGAGGGGCAGATTTATGATGGTATTTTACTGAATTTTTTACTATGATTCACTTCATTTTTCAAACTGATTTTACTAAGAAATATTGGAAAATATACTTGTTTGAAAGGAGTTTCTGGAAATTGGTTTTCGAACTTATGTATATTGTATTGAGACTTGATGTTTTACTGTTTTGTGGATTGGTGTTTGTGTCGTGTGTTTCTTATTTCTCAGACTGTGATTTATTTTCATTACTACTGAGTTAGCGTACTCATCATTACTCCCTGCACCCCTGTGTGCATATCCAGGTACTGGTTCGGAGCAATAGTCATCCGAGTTTTGTTCATCGTCAGCTTTGGAATTTCGAGGTAGCTGTCCAGCATCCGCAGCTTCTCCATTTCCTTTCCTTATGTAGTATTAGTATTTTATTCCTAGACTTTGTCTATGACAATAGCAGAGTTAGTTTATTTCGTAGATGCTCATGACATGTTGACTCCGGGTCTTGGGGACGGTTGTAGATTGTTAACTTGATTGTTTTGTTTAAAGATTTCGAAATTTATATGTGTATTATGAATCGTTGAAAATAAATTGAGATCTCTGAAAAGAAAAATGTTAAAATTTTGAGTGTTCGCTAGCCTAGTTCCACGATAGGCGCCATAACGGCCGGTTAGGATTTGGGTCGTGACAACATAAATTGGAACAAAGGGAGTATTAAATTTCGGTACTCGTTCTTTAGTCGGCTGTTATTGTATATTAGTTTTCGGTCACGATTCTATCTTAGAAATTAGAATCCATACACTTCAAATTCTAACTCTACATCTGTCAATATGGCAACGTCAATGTGACAACTACCACATGTACCAGATGTTATGAAATAACTCTGACTATGTGTATAAGGGCTAAAGAGAGGACCTAGCAGTAATTAATGAAACCCTGATGGCGGGTTGAGCCTACACTCACCAACATATTAGACCCACCAAGTACATAAAGTGAACGACCTAATTACCAATTCTCACACTTATAATTGGTCTCAAGTTCATGGAGTATCATCAAATTTGGATATTTAAATATAAATTAAATATTTAATAATATAAGCCCAGTTTTCTTACAAAAAAGAGATATTATTTGGAAACATCTATAGCAAATGAATAATATGAATGCTTCCCATGATATTTAAAAAAGCACCACACAAAAAAGGTGTAACCATAAATTTTACTAAAGTAGAAAGAAAGCTAAACTATTTCTGGTAAAGAATATATAGTATTGGAAAAAATTGCAGGAACCAAAAAAAACAAAAATAAAAAATAAAAAAACAGAGAATTGGCTAGTATATTCACTATCCTTTAAAAATTTATGCATACTAAGTTGTTGCTGACAGTATGACAAAAGTCTTTCAAGATATACAAAGCAAAATGAACTAAAAGGATGCCCGTGTTTCATAATAGAACACAAAGACAGAAAGAAAAACTAGACAAACACAAATCTAATTATGGGTAAAGATTGGTACTTATAAATACATTTAGATTTCTAAATATACACTCAAAATTCAACTGATTTCAAAGTTTGAACTTATACTTGAACAATAAACATTAGTATACGATTCAATCCATAGCTTTTTTAGTAAGTAAAGGCTAAGGCAAGAGTAAATTTAAAATAATTTGCCTTTAATTTATATATATAGACAGTATAAAAAAATGATATTATTCGTATTTTTTTTTTTTTTGTAGTAGGTTACTTGCCTTATTCCTTAAATTTCTAAGCTCACTTATATTAGATATTTAGATGTAATTGTCTTTTAAGTAATTTGATAGTGTAAAAGAATATTCATTCACTAGAAGCTAAATCACATAATTTAGGGACCCTGAGATCGAGTGCAAGTGTCTTGTGGTCATTGTATCATGTATATTCCACTTACTAAATAGTGCTGAATTATATTTCTAAAATTTTGCTATTTTCTAATTACTTCGACAGTTAGATGAGTATAAAGTAATTAAATAGAGACTAGTATAATATTTTTCTGCACTTCATGTTTACACCAAATAAATTAGTGCAATTAAACACTCATTTTGAAGATAATTATAAGGGGTTGGTTAGAGTCATGACTAAAGCTTACTAATACAACTTTGATATCTTCAATTAAATCACCATTATTTCCCAGAGAATTAATCCATGGAATTTGCCTCACAATATAGATAGAAAATCCCTATGGCCCCGCCTGTAGATCACATTTTACTCGCTGAATATAGAAACAGATATCAGAATCGGTTTCTATTTACTAGAAAGACAAAGTAACAACACAAAGTCTGCATATATAGTTGCTACTCTAGCCAAAAAACAGAAAAGAAAAAGAAGAAAAAAAAGATAGAGATTTGAACAGTTTTGAGTAGTTTTATACATTAATTAAACAGTAAAAAGTAAAAGTGAACAAGTGATTACGTTAATACATTATATGTGATGATAAACCTGAAAGGAAAGTGAATACCCTATTGTAGTAAGTCAACTAATGAAAGGCAAACAGAAGAACTAGCGGGAAATTTGTCAGAAGTAATAGTTGCGTTTGGTTAAACGTAGATAAAAGTAGCCATAAAAATTTGTTAAACGCAAAGTTGTGGCATGGATGAGTGTAGAAAGTTTGTTTGAAAATCACTTTCACTTGCTACTTGATCTCTTTTACTTATGCGCAAAACATTTTATTTTTCATTCATTATATTATTTAATCTTAGCCAGATCCAAAATTGCAACTTTAAGGAATTTTTACCTTCCTATACCACATTTGAAATCTTATTACCCTCAATGTTTAAGGTTAGAGTTAATTACACTTTATATATCAAATTACCAATTATATATCATAATTAATTTTGAGGTCTAATTAATGGAGCAGTTTTCTACTACATAATTAAAGGACCGTAACTACTCACGTTTCTCTCTCCTTACCCCTCAACCCCCCCCCCCCC
>ML292768.1:38933-92902 GCA_005239495.1 Nicotiana undulata | reverse complement strand
GGGGGGGTTCCTTTTCTCCTTTCCTATTTATTATTGCTATGGAAGGACTCAATAGTATGCTTCAATCAGCCCAACAGAACAACTAGATCAGGGGATTCAAGGTTTGCAACAGACAAGGGGGGAAGTTTGGAGATCACTCATCTCCTTTATGCAGATGATGCAATCATTCTTTGTGATGCTGAGACAAATCAGATAAGGATGTTAAAAGTAGTCTTGACAATTTTTGAAGGGATATTAGGACTCCACATAAACTGGAGGAAAAGTTTAACATATCCGGTTAATGAACCTCAACAAATTCAGCAGTTCGCTGAGATTCTTGGAGGTGAAATAGGCACCCTCCCAACTGTTTATCTTGAAATGCCTTTAGGGGCAAAAAGTAAATCCATTGATATATGGAGTGGAGGTTTGCTAGGTGGAAAAGCCAATACCTCTCATTAGGAGGTAGATTAGTGCTTATAAACAGTGTGTTAGATGCTCTCCCTACATATATGATGTCACTGTTTCCTATCCCGGCAAAGATAGAAAAAAGAATGGATTTTTTTAGGAGAGATTTTCTATGGCAAGGCAACAAAGTTAGAAGAGGGTTCCATTTAGTTAAATGGAAAACTGTCACCTTAAGCAAAAAATAGGGTGCCATGAGAGTTAAAAATCTGAAGAAACAAAATCAAAGCCTTCTCATGAAATGGCTCTGGAGATAACAAATGAAGAACAGTCATCATGGAGGAGGGCAATCACAGACAAATATGGTGAGAAAGGTCCCTGGAAAACTAAGGCAGTGAACAATGTCTATGGACTTGGTGTTTGGAAGACTATCAGAAATTTGTGGCAGACTTTTAGCAACTGAATCAATCATAGAGTGGGAAATGGGCGAAAGATCTTCTGGGAAGATAATTGGATGGGGCAGCAACCTTTGAAGACAATGTATCCGGACATTTTCATTATAAACCAGCAACAGAAGGCCACCATCAATGAAGTTTGGTCTGTCAAACGGTGGAATCTCACCTTTAGGAGATTATTGAATGATTGGGAAATCAATAGAATTGCAGACTTCTACAACACAATCAACCAATTCACTGGTGTCACTCAGAATGATGACAAGGTTTGGTGGCTGGGACACAAGTCAGGCAGTTCCTCTATTAAAACTTCCTATCAAACGCTCAATCAAACTAATGTTATAACTGAGCTTTGGCCCTGGAAGCACATTTGGAAAGTAAAGATTCCTTATAAAGTGGCATATTTTGTTTGGCTGGTAGCGAGAAAGGCCTGTTTAACAAAGGATAATCTGAGGGTCTACCACTCTAATCCAGATGCTATTAATCACCTTTTCTTACATTGTTCAGTAGAAGTTTGGAATATATTTCTAGTTGTCATGCTGGAATAAAGGTAGTCCCTTGGCTCAGATGAATAGATGGGATTTAATTCCTGCTTGCATATGGTGGTTTATTTGGAAAGAAAGAAACTCAGGGTGTTTTGAAGACAAGGGCAACTTAATTCAGAAGATGAAAATGGACTCTTTGTTGTTGTTTTATTTTTGGTGTAAGCAGGAATATACAGAGGATCTAGAAGCTATAATAGATGTTTAGGATCCTTGTAATAGGATAGAAATTTTAGATGTATATGTTGGTACAACTTCCTGTAATTATGGCAAGCACAACCTTTGTGCCTTTTGAATATATAAAACTGTTATCATCTAAAAAAAAAAGGTAAGGATTGGATCTTCTGAGGAAATAAGATCGGCCATCTTCAACACACTTTATTGTACTTCCCTGTGTACTCAAAATGATCTTTTCAGATAGTAAGGTGGCAAATGGGCGATTCGGGTAGGATATGGGACATGTCGGATATAGGTAATGCAAAACATGGATCAATTATACGACCAGACCGATATTTAATACGGATAAAAATGGGTTAACCGGCGGATAATATGGACATCCATATTATCCATGGCTTTTTGAGTATGATAACTTTTGGGAGTTCCTAGTTTCCCAAACTTGAGGAACCCCCAATTTGAGGCTTTACAAATGTAAGAGTTTGATCGATTAGTTATCCACTGGTTATCCATTTTCTAAGTGGATAATATGGTTCTTATCTATATTCCCATTTTTTAATGGCTAATATGGGTGGATAACTGTTTTCTTTCTATCTATTTTGCCACCACTAGTAAGGACTAACTTAATATTTGCTTTTCAATTTTAGATTTATGTGCTTGTGTATCTTCTAAATCCCAATAAGTGAGAACTTTGTAGACTTACAACATTCAGGACCTAACTGATCTCACAGGTTAAAGAATTCAGGTGTGGTGGATGAAGGTCAGGTCCAGGTCCAAGTTTTGGGATTCTGACATTTTTCTCCCCGCTATTTGGTCTTAACTTTCGGTTGCCACTAGGCTCCAAATGGAATTAGTCAATAAAGGATGGTTACCTGTAATAGGTTGCTTGGAGAAGATGCACCATGTGAAATTGGTCCGGACCTCCTTCCATCAAGTTCATAGAGTTGTCCTGCAACATGACAAGTTTATGCAACTTCTCATCTTTGGTAATGATAACTTAAGGTGAATAAGGTAAATTTTGTCCATAATTACTGTATTACTGCAAGTTGTTTCACTAATATACAGGTTCCAAATGTATATTCAGGGCACTTATAAACAAGAAAGGATGCAGTTTGTGAATTTCTCCCTGAAATTGTGCTCTGAATTCTCTCCATTCGGACATCATCAACATAGGAAAAAGGAACAAAAGTAAGCTATTCTCGAATTTCATAGTGCAGAATTAGTTTCTTATGCAGACCCCAACAAGAGAGAGAGAGAGAGAGAGAGAGTTACCATCAACACATGCGAAGCAGATGAAATGGGTGTCCACGTTCTCTGGAGCCTGAAAAAAGAATTCACCAGATTGTTGCATTCACGTATCATAAAGTTAAATATAATATGAATTAGTAAAATATGCACAGGATTGTTAAGCTAACAACAGTTGTCACTTTCACAATACAAAAGCTGTTATAGAGGAGGATCATGACCTTAAACTGATCGAAGTTCGAACAAAAGGCTGGTCTCGCTATCCTTACAACCAAAGTCTAAACAGAATAACCACTATGTTGAATAAAGCAAACAACAAATATTAACCGACTTTGAAATTTGAGACTGCCATAAATTTGGCGATGATATCTTACAACTTAGAAAAAGAATATTTGAATGCTGCATTTTCTGCAGGCCTACAACCCTGATTCTAACAATTTTTCAGTCAAACACGCATACTTCACAGAATGATAGCTGTGCCAAAAATAATGCAGATACTGTAAGCTGCAATCACCGGTGACAAAACAAGGATTTCTTTATCTATTGCCCAACCAGTTCAGCATTTATGATTCTTATGGGTTACATTGCAATGAATGTACTTTTTCTGCTGCTTCTTTTGCACCACTGCTTAATTTTGCCCAAAAGAGCACCAATTTAAAAGAAAGTAGAAGGATACAACCTTTTTCAATCAGGTTACCGTCCATTTCGAAGATTACAAATAAAGTGCTTCTATACCCATGTCTTTGACACAGGTACATTAAGGCAAACAAAAGGTGTGATTAACATATTAGGAGATTAGCGTTGCACTCAAAAGAGACCAGTCAATCGTGCCACATCATAAAGATCTATTCCTTTTCATTTTCCTAAGAAAAACTAAGATATTCTTAAAATAAGACGACCACTATTCGCATTTGGCATATTTTACCTTCCTATCGAAAAGCTTATGACAAAAGCCTCCTTGCCCATGTATAGAGTAGCTAGAACAGTTTCACTTAATTTAAAGAAAAACGACATATAGATAAGGAGAAGTCCAAAATGGATGTTTAATTTTGTTAACATAGAAGGGTATATAGGAGAGCACACATGAAATATCAAATCCAAATATTGGAATCTAATAGAAACTTTACAGGATATTAACAACTAAATTGCAATTGAGGCGTCGTCGATCGAATAACAACTAACAAGAACACCACTAGGAGGGCCTCCCATGCGTAATAGGGAAAACTCGTCAACCTATGAAGACTTTGAGGGAGTATTGTGCAATTACATTTATAGTTCAAAAACTAGACCACCAAAGGGCAGTGCCTCAAAAGAACAAAGAGGTCAACTTCTATGAGGTCGGTTTCCAAATAAGCCTAGACCCCTTAACTGGCATACAAACACATAAGTCGTGTCTAACATGGACAAGGACAAGGACATGGAACAGTAAGTTGAAACTAAAGGGGCATGACAAGAATTGACCAGAATACTGGAAAGATTTTTTAACAGAGCCATCAGAGCAGGGAAAATTTACATATTCCATAACCCATAGAGCAGGGAAAATTTACATATTACATAAGCCAAGTAACAAAAGATCAACAAAACAAACATAATACTAATTCTAGTTATACAAATCTGTTTCAATATCACATCAAATGCCCATTTGGTTTCCAAGGAAGTTCACAGGTTCCAATATTACATGACATGTGCGTACAAGAAATAGAAAAAATAACTTCTGTCAAGTCACACGTGTCCAAGGTGGGATAAAATATATCTGTGTCCCTAGATTTTCAAACTCCAATCTTTTGTCTGTAATTAGGGAATGGTGCCCTCTGTAAAAATCTTCTCAAGAATGACATTTAATATGAGAACCACCTCTTTGTTGCTAATAACTTGTAACTACACTTGAAGAACCTGGTTTTCTTGCAAGAATAACACATTTCTATATAGGTCTTCAACCACCTTCTAAAACTGTGGAATGTCGTCAGTTGTCTATTTACCATATCAAAAGCTTATGAGCTACACATTTATGACGTGATTTCTCAATTATGCCAATAAATACAACCAAGTTTTGACTGTCTCAGCAGAATCAATGTCTTGGCCCTTAAATTAACTAGAAACAAGTCAAATGTCCTTTGCATCTTATGCTGGTTACATTTGCACCGACAAATTCATTTCTAAGTAATTTGATCACCACCAACCTTTTTTTTGGCAGGAAACGGGGGGGGGGGGTTCAGTTGTTCACCCAACTTTATTTTACATGAAAAGAAAACTGGCTTTTGACTATCTATAGTTGGCGGAGAGTTGGTCACATCTTCACTACATCACTTTTTTTTTTTGATGAAGACATATTCACTACATCACTATTTACTGCTCAGTGTTGAGGTTGTTCATTTAGATAAATAAGAACAGCAAAAGTACATGAATTCTGACCTCAGTGTCACCAGCAGTAGCTGCTACTGAATGAGCAACTTCCATTTCTCTATCATTTTCAAGGAATGAAGCACGCTGCAGTTTAGACGCGCATGTATTAGAGCTTAGTGAATACAATGATATGACATGTCAGCAACCGCACAGAAGCTAAACCAAAATGAGTACCTCCATCGGGTCCATGTGGGCAGTTGATTTAAAGAACTTGTCCAAGAATGAGTCCTCATCTATAGAGCGCCAACAAAAAGTACTGGTATAGTGAGATAAATAAAATAAACAGGGTAGGAATCATGTAAAACTAGACTTAAGGATAAGTTGTACAAGTAAAGAAAATTGATGAATGATTTTCCCATTAAAACCAGAATGGGAAAATGAGATAATCAACCCCATTTTAGTGCTTACTCTCAGCAAATAAGATTAAATAAGGAAACTAAAACTAAATTCTAGGAACATAGGGATATCTTAAACTAAATTCTAGGAACATAGGGATATCTTGGTCCGAGGGCTCTTAAATGACCACCAATCTCTAATGGAGAGGTCCAAATGTACAGTTCCTAACAAGTGAATGGGAATATGGTTATGGTACCAAACATGAAGAAGGTTGAGTTTGCTGGGGTGGTGTGATTTAGAGAATATGGTTATAGGGATAAGTGTGAGTTTTAGAGAACCTCTAGTTCTACAGAACTTATAATCCACCCGCCTTAAAAGTTAACAGATAAATTATTGATTGGAATCACACACCTGACAAGACAAAAGATGGTATTTAAGTGGAGAAGGGTAGAGGGGAGGACCTATACTCCACCAAGTTGCAAACCGTGCGCCAACCAGCCCTCTGGGATTTTCCGGTCATAAAAAAGGTTCATTGTAATGACACGGACCTGAATATAGTAAAATGCATCTGGATGATTCATATAGTTGATTTCAACTAATACGATATGCAGCTACAGTTGATTGAACGAACAAAACCCTAAAGGGCTTTTTCAAATAATACATTCTTGAGAATAAGTTATGATGTAACCGAGGAAGCCAGTTCCTATACTACACATCCCCTGCAGATGACAACTGAAGCCCTCAAAAAGCGGAAACCTACATATATGTAACTTCACAGTGAAGAAAACACAAGGTGCTCATACGGGATCCAATGCACTTGTCTTGGTAGTACTATAAGACAATATATTTGATGCCAGCAGTAGATATCTACATGACAAGGACCATTCATGGCATGAATATTAAAATGACCAACCAAGTTTTATCTCTGAGGTGATATTCCCAATAGCATGAAGTAGGCCTATCGTTCCACATGCATTTCCCACTGTCTGTTTCATGAAGTAAACTGTACTAGTAGGGTCCTGCACATGCGACTCTCATGAATAATTCCTAATTTAGAATTATGCATCCATACGAGCACTCAATACAATTGCAAAGGGGGGAGGAAGACATTGTCAAGGATGTCAGGAAATATTTCTAAGAGAAGAGAATGATGCACTGTTGACTGCATTTATCACAAAGGGCGGTGATAGTATTAGATAGATCTTTGAAAATCCAATTTAGCACCAAACCTTCTATCATATTGCTATGTCTACCAACTCATTCAACAACCACGCTAGCAGTGGTATGAAATAGTAGCTGATTCAGATAAAGCACAACTTAGGAGAATTAATCAAAGACTAGATAGTAGCAAGAAGTCAAGAAAAATCAACATGAGGATAAGATCAAAGATGCTGAGAATTTATGTTCCGAAACATCTAGCATCTAGGAGGTCTTTCAGGCAACCACCTCTGTGGCCAGCAAGTAAAAGCTTCCAATAAAGCTAAAATCAGTCAAAGAGGACTAAGAGCAGACAACATTTAACGCGATGAGCTACATAAGATGAAGCTGAGGCAATGACAATATCAAGTAACAACCAATTCAGAAGAACAGGACATACAGCACCATAAGAGATGATAACGTACCCAACCTAATCAAAGAATTTTACTGGCATAATAACAAGTTAATGTGCCTCGAGATTAGACATGAATAGCAGTAACATAAAGTTCCTAAATCCTGTAAATTCAGCATTCAGCAATAAGAAAACCCAAAGGTTGATGATGAAAGCACTGTATAAATAATTTAATAACAAAGTATAGTTCATAAACATATGGCCATGAGCTCATGAAACCACCTTTGTTTGGCTGTCTTGCTGTATTCTCTCTTCTTCACTCTGAAAACACATGGCATGTAATTAATGATCTAGCATACATTAGAAGGAAAAGAAATGAGTACAAAATCAAAAGCCTAATTAACAAAGTTTTCCTTAACAACAACCTGTGATGTGAGAGGATAGAGAAACAAAACGGCAAGCACCGGCTTGGGCACCATTTCCAAAAGTTCTTCATCTAAACCATAAACATCGTAGCACTCTGCCTCATCAGGTGGAACACCAAGACCCCAAAGGAACTGCTCAATTAAACAAAAAAGGCATATAATGAAATAGGAGCAACCATTACTTTTTTTTTCTTGTTGTTGTTATTGTTGGTTGCTTCTTGTTCACTATTTCTTAAGTTGAGGGTCTATCGGAAATAGCATCGCTACCTTCACAAAGTAGGGTTAAGGTTTGTACACGCTAGCCTCCCCATACCCCACTTGTGGAATTACACTGGGTTTGTTGTGGTTGTCGTCTAGTTGATTGATAGAAAATACACATGTAAAGTAAAAACATGCATCTATTCCTTATCGAGTAGTAGTTACTTTTTCGGACAAAATAAGATCAATCAGCTGATTAAAGTGAAAGCAACTGCTTTATCATCCCAATTAGTGGGTAAATAACACTTCCGCTGCATGAGAAAAGAAGAACCACCAAGATAGTTTTTATTTTCAATACTAAAATGAATATCCCAAGAACTCAAAAAAAAAATTAATGAAAGCTTAATTTTCTGAGAAACCCCAGAAAAGATTTAGCTCGCGAAAAGAAAAAATCGAACAGATTAACAAAAAGGTAAATGATAAGAAGTAAAATAAAGGGGTACCTGATTCATAACATCAGGGTTAGCTTCAAGAGGAAGCCATTTCTTAACACAACCACTTTCAGCCATAGATTCCTCTCTCTCTCTCTCTCTCTTAGGAAGTGTACAGGTAGCGGGTAATGTGTCACTCTGGAACGCTCTCTTCATTATATAGGTTTTGGAAAAGTTTTCTGATGGGTTTATCAAAAAACAAATTCTGCCTTTCTTGCTTCATTTTTTCCGCTTTCCAATTCCTAGCCAATTTTATAAATTTGACGTAGATTTGGACATAGTTTTAAATTGAAAATATTATTTGTTCATAAAATTGATTACTTTATGAATTATTATTTTTGAAGAAAAGTCTTCATATTTCAAAACTAGCTTTGATGAAATTTTTTCATTCCACTAGTAAAATTTTACTTAGCTTTTTTCAAGTAAAATGCATGTTTCAAGGCAACTTTAATTTTTAAAACCTATTTTTCTATACAACTTAGAAAAAGAATCAATGCAACTTAAAAATTCTTTTTTCAAGTTTCAACCAATCTATGTCTAAACCCCTACTTAATATGCCCCTTTTAATTGGAGAAATCTAACGTATCCAAATGGAAATAAGTACACCTGTATTTTTATTTTTATTTTGGTGAAAGTGACTAAGGGCATGTTTGGTCATAAAAGTTTTTACCTTTTTTTGGAAAGCTTTTGCTTTTTTTTTTTTTTCTGAATCAATTTGGCCATAAAATATCAAATTTCACTTGCTGTTAAATTTTAAAAAATTTAACAACTCCAAAAAGCTAGTTTTCAAATTTTTTTACTTCAAATCATTCACAAAAAATGAGAAACATCTCAAAATTATATTAATATCCAAATCTAATTTACAAATATCATTTTTATTTGAAAAAAATATTAATTCAATATTTTCCGGAATTTGCACAATTCTTATGTCCAAACACCCACTAAATATAAGGAGAATAAGATACAGATCCTAACTTTAATAACTCTACAATTGTCGAACTATATTTGTTTGCTGAAAGATTAAAGCAGTTATCTTTATCATGATCTTTTGTACTTACATTTCATGCTAGCGTGGTTTAGTTCACCAATTGAAAGTCGTTTTACCAGCGACACTTTATCATTTCCATGGTCTCGTATATGTAACAGTTTATTTGGCTTCCACTGCAAATCTATTGTAGATTTCTGAAAATAAGAGGATACATTAACTCTTCACAGAATGCAAAGAATGCTGCACACAATATACTCCCTCATTCTCCCTCTACCTCCAACTAGTTTGAGCGCGCTTCGTGTATGGTTTTATTAGCCCTTAACATAAAACAAAGTTTACACAAGCACAGACACGACGGACAACATTAAAACATGATGAATTAGATCACATATAAATAGTAGTATTTTGTTTTGGTTTCTGTTGTGAATGGTCAATTTATCTACCGGGTGCACTATAATCTTTTCATTCACCCTTATACTTAGGTTTTCTCCTCTCAGCAAATGCAGCAAGGCCTTCTAACCGATCTTTTGTGTCTAACAGTTGTTCATAGCAATCCCACTCTAAAGCTAAGGCTGACTCCATATCTAGCTCCACTCCTTTGTCAATAGCACGTTTTGCCATCCTTAACGCCACCGGACCCTGTCAGAGAATATATATCAGTTGACATTGATAAGGTATATGTCAATTGACATGCAAAAGCCAAGTATAAAAAGAGCATCTACCAAAAACTTCATCAATATTTATTTTACTTTCTTTACTCGCGCATGCTTAGACCAAATTTATTCATCAGACGTTTTAAGTAATTGAATAAAGAGCAAAAGCTTTATGATCATTCCATCTGGAGGTAGAAGAGCACAGTTAACAGGGAGGAAGGAAAAGAAAAAAGGAAGGCTCTATAGAAAAGGAAAGTTTGGACTTAATTGATGCTACCATATCCTTTCAACACAGCCCTGACCAGTATGAATAAAACCATATGATAAAGTAGTACCAATAAAACTTGTCAAGTCGAGTGGATTACTCCATTCTTCAAGTAAATGAATAGAGTGAGCCCCTTTTCTGGACCCTGGATGTTGAAATGAGCTTTTAAGATTGAAAGCATGAGGGGATCACCAAATATGGCTTTTATTTGTTCTTTTCACTCTGCTTCAGCTTCCTAATATTCCCACTCTGCCACTCAATATCATTTCATTCTATATGGATACCAGAAATACAAGAAGCTCGTAAAACACAAAGGTTGTATACATGGAGAAACCTTAAGCTTCCCTTTCAATAAAATGCATGGAAAAGGGAAAAAGGGAAAGAAAACAATAGAGTAACACTTGTTTTCTACGTGAACCTGCCATAAAATAGCTAAAAAACGAAAAAAGAAGGGGAAAAAGAAAACAAAGAAACCAAAGCAATGAACTATTGTATAGTCAATGATCCTCCAAAGCTTATCACAGAAAATGAAGGTGCAGTGAACAAAGTGGGAAACAAGCAAATAGGATTAGTAAATTAAGGTCCACGGAAGATGATAAAAAGTTGAAAGAAGAGCCTCAATTTTAGTAAAAAAAACAGTGACAAGCGTATTTCATGGCCTTGAGGGTGCACAACTCATAAAAGGTGAAAATAATACAAAAAGTACTATTTACTGCTAACGAATCTTTACAGTTATCTGTGTACCAGTACAGTTCGACATCTTTTTTTTTTTTATAGTAAGAGTTGGACTTCTTTTATGTTTCTTCTAATTCTTCTTTCTTCGTGGCTAAATTGCAATTGGAAGTCATATGAGTGGCACGCTGGATAAATACATTAAACATACTTTATCTCAATAACTAAAGTCTAACCTTCTGATTAATATCCCTAGCAAGTTCAAGTGCCTTGAGACGAGCCTCACCAGCAGGAACACAGTAATTGACAAGCCCTGCATAACATGTATAATTCACTAAGAACTTGGAAAAGAAAACCATAGGAGATCAAGGTCCAAAATTACAGCAGAAGCAAAAATTAGATGATTTCTGTCTATCCACCCAAACCTTGGAGTCTATTGTTAACCCATAACTCGTAATGGAGTGCGGAAATCACCGCCACTTTTATATTAAAGAGAGAGAGAGAGAGAGAACTTGGACAAAGGAGCCCTGACATTGACAACTGAGCTCTGACAAGTCATACACGTACCTATTGATACAGCATCTTTCCCACTTATCTTCCGGCCAGTAAAGATAATATCTTTTGCAGTTGATTTTCCAACCAATCTAGGAAGCCGTTGTGTTCCTCCTGCTCTGCACAATGCCAGTATGAAATAAGAGGATAGCATTAAGAAGATCATCTATGCATACAGAGTATTTAAAGCAACTTCTGAAGTTGGAAACCTTTAAATAGTAAAAGATTACTAAGTGACAAAAAGATAGTGGAAATGTGTCCAACTGATCTGATAGATTTAGAAAATAAACCACACATAGCTAACACATTCTTCACCGAACTTTGGGGTTTTGCATAAGCAAACATATAATGTGTAATTAAGGCATACCCTGGTATTATAGCAAGTCCTGTTTCTGGCAAGCCCAGCACTGCATCTTCACCTGTTAACACATCATCAAACTAGAGAGCAAGAAGGAGAAAATATGGTACTCCGAAGTGCAAGAAAGCACGTACCACATATCCGGATATCACAAGACATCGCCATTTCAAGTCCCCCACCCAATGCTATACCTTCAATGGCAGCAATTGTAGGAATACGAAGACCCTGAGCAAGAAAATATTTACTCAAATAGAGTGAAAGAAAAGAAGAGGATATGTACAACTGGACCACTTTATGGTTAATAAAGTAATAAGTGAGGAAGAAGAAACGAGACATAGTATGATCTCATGAACCAATCATTTTGAAGGAAGAATTCAGAAGATTGTATAAACTGATAACTTCCTCTATTCATAAATTGAAAAAAAAAAAACACTTTTTCTTGAGCTTTAAGACACTAGTCTTTATTATATTAAACAAAACATCAATACAAGTCACGTACCTCCAAAAAGGAAAAAGTTGATCTCAAAGTGCTTACAAAATCCTGGACTTCAGAAAGAATCATAGTTTTTCGTTCCTAAGTAGCAAATGCCAATCAATTGAATTAGCTATCAGTAGGTACAAAATACAGCACAGATAACAAACAGTAGAAAGACTACGAAGTGCGTAAACCAACATCTGATACCAAAAACATCAGCTATTCAATCACATGCCATGCCAATCATAAATTTAGTCCCCACAAAAGAAAAGTGAATCTGTGAAGATGTTTGAGTAACAACAAAGAAACTTTTCAACATTGAAAGTTGTATGTTTGGCAGATGCTCCTAGCTTGTGAAATTTATTGTTTTTCTTGTCAACAGATCACGCGATACAAAAGAAAAACATACTAGAAGACAACATGACATAACAGAGAGAATCAACGAAACATCTATGTGTTAAAAAATCACTAAATTTGTACAAATATAGATTTCAAACCCCGTAAATCAAATGGACTAGGCAAAATTTCGAACTCGACCACATAAAGTTCATATCTTGGATCCGTCTCTGGTTTGAAAACACAAATACAATGGTTATACATAACGAAAAGGAAGATGCAAGGAAATACATATTACTAGTAAAAACACAATATGAAGAGAAGCTGTTATACCTTCAAATCAGCTCCAGCACAAAACACATTGGGAACAGAACTGCAGATCATCAAAACATTTGCTGAACGTTCATTACTCACGGCTTCAAACGCTAGCTGTAATCCTCTTAACATATCCTTCCCTATTGCATTTCTCGCTTCGGGCCTATCCAATTTAACCTCCAAAACCCCTGTTAATTAACGCACAATCAATTGTAACCAAATAAAAATTGTTTAATTCCCCAAATAGTAACAGCATGCTGTAAAACGAGAAAATTACCGAAATCGGAATCGGGGAGTCTTTCTAATTTGACGGATTCTGAAGCGGACTGTAAGATTAGAGTTCTATGACTCTGAAATTGCCATTTTTGGACTCCATACTTCGAATTTGAGGAACAAACATAGCTGGAGAAGTAAGAGTGGGTGTAGGGTTTTGATCGCTTCAAGCATTGACGCCCGATTGACTTAGCTACCGCCGCAAATGCAACTACCATTTCTGGAGAAATCAATGATTTGAAATACAGAGATATTATTTTGGTTTAAACAAATGATTACTTTAACCTTTAATACTACTACCAACGTAACTGATATTTTTAAAAAATTAGGAAGATTGTATAATTTCTGAGTCATTTAATTTGTGAACAAGTTATATATACGTCGGATTATAATTATCGACGGGATTGAATAACATCAAAATTATTTAGTAAATATTTCTTATTAATAGTATATGTTTGCTTTAATGGACTAAAAGAATATGAAGTTTAATATAAAGCGTGTGTTTGATTTCACACTAAATAAATTAATAAATTGTACTTTTAATTTTAATCTTGATTTTTTGAAAGGATTTGGAGAAAAGACTTAGGACCATCTTTATCATCGCATTTTCATCTTTTCAATCTTTTAATAAAACTTGTATTTTTGAAATATATATAAAAGAGTATTATATGTACTTTAACAACTTGTTAAATTCGTCGTTACGTAACGATGAAATGTGTCGCTTTATGTAACGATTGATTTGGTGTGGTTGCGTCGATATCTTATCTTTTTCTCTTATCTCACTCTTCACTATTATTAAATAATTTTATTTTATCATTCACTTTACTTTTTTATACAATAAATTTACCCCTTATCATAATTTTTTTTTATCATATTACAAATTTATTCTTTATATTATTGGTGTATGATATCATAAAATAACGTCAAATAATACAATATATCCAAATATTATATTCATCAAATGATACAGTACAATACAATACGATATATTATGAAATGGCGTGTAACAACCATCCAAATAAAATAAAAGACTTCAAAAAAAAAGCCAAAACCAGATAATGTGAAAAATGAAAAACCAATTTTCAAGGTGGCATCTCTATCCAAAAGATAAGATTGACAATCTAAAAAAAAAAATTGGTTCATTTAATCAATTTTTTGATCCGCCTAACTAAATTGCGTGTTGGTCTTGAAAGTTGAAACCAATCATAGATCCTCAGGATCCAATTTGCTACGACACAGAGACAATAGAATCCTTTTATTGTTAATTAGAGATCCTAGCTTCGAGTCTAGAGAACTGCAAAAAAAAAAAAAAAAAAAATGACAGAGAACGCTTTTCCCCTTCAATAATATTATAATGTGAATTCGAATTAATCACAATCCCAAATATATGCCAAACATCGAGCCAAAAATATACATATTAAAAATAGTATCTTGGACGTTGGAAGTGATGCATAGCACTTTACACTTTCTATTGCGTAACAAGTGGATTTTCTCTCTTTTATAATTTTAGGGTAAATTTCTAATTTTAGTTGATCACGTCCAACTATACCTTATAAAAAGGATATAACGGTCGCTGCAAATATATTCCGAATATTAAATCCAGAGTCGAATCCCACTGGGAATTAACCTACCAATTACCATTATCAGACTCACACAATTTCACGTAATCAACTTCCCAAGATATTTTAGATAACAAATGATTAGTTTTCTACTAACTATTGCTTAATGAAACTATAATAACTAAGAGCTAACTAAGAACAGGTTGTAAACAATAATAGGAATGATCTAAGGTTATGATTTTCCCTATTGTTGGAATCCCTTCCCGCTATGTTTGGTATAAATTTGCCTAAACTTCTCTATCGATTATGAGCACTCTGACTGTCGTAATTATCTCCCGAGTAATTACGACAATATACTAGACATACTCTCCCGAGTTACGCTAGCTAGCTTTAATTACAGCTCACTTATATCGCACCCAAGGTTTCGTTATCCCTAATCCCACCTTTAAACCCTTCGTTATTGATCCCTCATATACGTCGAGAGTGATGTTGTTCAACAACTACCTAGATATGCACTCTCTCCCGAGTAATACATACTAAATATGCACAGCTAGTTGAGGGCCCTTCAATTAACTACAACAAACATGTAGTTGAACAAATAGAGATTAAACTTTGGCAAATCAATATTAACATAGCAAGAATTTCATCCTTCAACAGGTTCCATCAAAACCCTAGGCTAAATATTTAGCTACTCATAATAAAATTAAGATAAAGCAATTAGATGGTTCATAATTCATAAATTAATGATAAAAAGAAGAAGAATGAAAACTCTAATGATGACTTGATCTTCTCTCACTTGTTCTTGCCTCCAATTGAGTCTAGAACAAGCTTGAAACTAACTTTGGGTGAGTTTTTGGGTTTATATAGGGTTAGGTTAATTTTTCCAGCGATTTACACTTTAGCCTCTGAAGTCTTGGCAATCTCCCGTTCGACCGCGATCGCGGTCCTGACCACGGTCATTTTACACATCACTGTTTTTCACCGCGGTCCAGGCCGCAGTCGCGGTCCTGGATTTCTGTGCAACCTTTGCCTTTTTCTTGCTCTTTTTCACTCGGGCTCTCCTCGATTGGCCTTGTATGTACAAATTCGACTTCAAAACACTCTTTATCATTCTCCTAACTTGGAGTAACTCCTGCAAAGCATAAAAATCTCAATTATAGCATTTTGTTATCTTTTAGCATTCAAAACATCAATAAAGTATGGTTATTTTAGAGCACATTGTATAATATAGGCTACAACCAACCCCCCACACTTAAACTGTTGCTAGTCCTCGAGCAACAAAACCACACTCTACAGGACTAATCCTCACTAGGTAACTTCCCTACTCCTCATACCAAGAATAATTCCTAGTGGTAGACTACCTTAGCGTAACATCCAAACCTCGAGAGTGGACTCTCTCTCTCTCTAGCCACGTAATGTCCCTAACCGGCTCTCCTACTCTCAGTCAGAGGTCCAGACTTACCTTCCTTTCATGAGTCAAGTTCCTACTCACCATAAAAGAGACTTATGTCATATTCATTATACTTCACACACTGAGGACTTCAAATAAGTAAGATTTCACTCACCCTCAGAAAGAAATTCTTGTGCCACAGAAAACGCACCATAGGCTTGCCCGTAGTGTAATACTCTACTAATCGAGCTCATTTGGTCTAGAATCAAGTAGGACTTTATTTGGTTGTAATTTTGGTTTCGGGACGGGTAGGATACATTTGGATATAAGAGTGACTACACCTCCCTAAGCACTTTAATACATTTTTCACATTTAAGCCCACACTTTTGTCAAACCACCATTCCACCTTTATATCATTGTGTTATACCCCCTACTTCTTTAAGCACACTTTTTTCAAAAGCCACCACCATTTTAGACTTATTCTTTAAACAATACATCTCGTTCTCTCTTCTTCTTTTTTTCAATTCCGGTGGCTTTTAGTGTTAATTTTCACACCGTGCACCTTTCTCCATATTTTCTCACTTCCACTCAAAAGCCCAACTAACCACCCCACACTTTTAACTTTTCTATATTCATCATAATTCAAGTGCTTACAAGAGGTGATAAGGTTCAAATAGATAGGCAATTCAAAAATTGGGTAAGGCTCGTAATGTGGTTACCAAAGAAAATAGGATTACAGGCTCAAAGGGGTTAACTATGGTATATACAATCAGGTGGGTAAAACATACATAGATAGGGTTCAACAAAGAGACGCCTATATCACTTCCTAGACCAAATAAGGCTACCATTTCGCTTCGTAAACACACAGGGCAAGTTCTAGGCATTGCATGTTAGCAAAGAATACAAAAAGCCTCACTCACACATGGTACATGACTCAATTCAGTTCGGATCATCAGACACTCTGCTCAAGGTACTTAAGCCAAATCAAGAACACATAATTTAAGGCTTTCTTGCTAGAGTCAACTAATGAGCCTAAGCGTCACACTAAGGTAATCTATATTCAAGGTACCATGAAGTTAAGGGATCCTATTTTCATTCTTTCCCACGCTCAGAAGCTCATAAACTAAAAAAGAAAAACTAACTACACCCGGTTCAAATGAAACCCCTTGGAAAAGAACCGTGGTTTAAAGAAAACCCAAGGGGGGTTGCTACACTACCTAACAAAAGAATTTTTTTTTTGTTCTACTTAAGTCCCTCGAGAAACCCGTCGAGAGGTGTCCATCTTCTGTCCAAGTCGAAGTTAATTAAAACAACCCAAAATACCAAACAAATACATACAAATATACAACAACAAACAAACATCCCCCACTCCACACTTAAAAATTTGGCATGTCCCCATGACAAAGAAATTAAAGCAGAGTAAGGTAAGGGGACATCCCTGGTGCTCAATCCTGATCGGAGACAGTGCCAGGATCGAGGTGACATGCTCGTCCTAGCGCCCGTAGGCAGCCCATTATCTTTTTCTCCGACTTAGCACTTTGAGTAGCCAAAGTATCAACTCTAGTACCCAGGTCAGTGACTGAAGTGCGCAGTCCAGCCATTTCGTGCTCCAAGGCTGTCAAACGGGTATTCTGGCGGGCCTATGACGGGCATGCCTCATCAACAATCTACACATGTAGGGCGGAGGCATGCATAGTCCCCTCATCACCATCATCATCACCATCACCATCATCAACATCACCCGCCTCATCCAAGGGATCATCGTGATGAGCTGCAGGTTCTCCCTGGTCTTTCCCAACTGTTATTTTGCTTGCCCTGAATGGGGCCCTTACTTTCACCTTCCCATCTACATTGGGATTTTCAGGAACTCTTGCTTGTCGACACAGCCTGGTGACCAGAGAGAGGAAGTATAACCCATACTTTTTCTCCTTGGAGCGAATGAACGTTTCGTCTTGAATGAGCCGGGCCACGTCAAAATCGTGGTGATTCACGAAGCACCATATCGCCGCTGCCCTTGGCCCATTAACATCAGTATTATTGCCGGATGGCAGCAGACGTCTGTTGAGCTTGAAGAAAAGAGAAAAGAACCCTTGGATGATGTAGGCATCAGAGGCTTTTGGGAAAACTTAGATATCTTACTATCACTAGACCTGGCATTACCTATGATTGTCAGCCAACACTTTGCCTCCCAAGTGAGAGAGGCGGAATTCAGAGTGATTCTAGGAGATACCCATATGACCTTGCCAGGCACACAGATAGTTTGGCCGAAGAGGTTACACGTGACAAGATTCTTCTAATATGTCTGGTAAAAGTCTTCCTCCCCATCGAAGACGGGCAACTTGTACACTCGTCGGGTGGTCTCGAGAGACGCATTCACACGGGTGTTACGCACTGTGACAACCCGATCAACATGCTCCGGGAAATTGACATAGAATTCTCGTACCATCATCACATTGCCCTCCTCCGGTTCATCAAAAAAGATGTCAAGCTGACGTCTCCTCAATTCATTGTATATGTTCGGGCATTCAATCCGAAGGGCTGCCCTGTCAATGTGTACTTCGGGCACATGCTTCTTGGATGACTTCTCATTAAACATGTATTGAGCCTCTTTAGATACAAACCGGCTACCGTCGAATTGGCTCGAGCTAGCATGTGCCCGAGCTCTCAACGAACCTCCTAGCCCACTAGCTGAGGAACCCCTGGCACGTCTCTTTCTTGATGGGTTCATGGTACCTGACAAAACAAGGGCCACTATTAGTAAGGGTTCGAGTTGTGTAAGCCCCGTGTGGTTACTCATACTTCACCAGCACCACAATCACATTAGCATTTAAAGCTCATTGGGTCAATTCCACAAACACCTAGTGTGCATGGGTCTATAATTGAACACAACTACCCCCATAGAGGTATAAACCCTCCCCAAATCAACCACAATATATACACATACTCCACCCCACCAAAATCAACTTCTAAACAAAATCATGCTAGTTTCTACCATATTCTATACATTACCAACTGAAAAAGAAGGAAAGAAAAACAAAAAAATTGATCTATAAAAGCTACAATAATGAGAAGGTAAAAGTACAAAAAGGGAAAACAAGAAGGAGAAAGAGAGAAGTTATCACATATCTGAAGGTCTGTATGCTTAGAAGATGAGCTTTGTTAATGGAGGGAGGGAGAGTAAGAAAATAGATTTGGGGAGGGGAGGGAGATGGGGAAAAAAAGGCGTGTGTGCTGGGGAAAAGAAGAAGGAGAGGGGTTTGGGGAAAAAGAAAGGGGAATTGAGGCGTGTGGGGGAGATGGAGGCGGGTAGTTTATTTTTAGGTTAGTGGGTTTAGAAAAGAAAAAGGAAAAAAAATTAAAAAAAAATTGACTTACCTGTCGACCGCGCCCAGCACCGCGGTCGAGGTCGCTGGGTAGGAGACCGTCGAACCACTGTTCCCGGTCCGCGGTAGCGGTGAAAGAACAGTGCATCTCTAAATCACCGCGCCCCAGGCCGTGGTCGTGGTCACAGTCTTGGTCCTGGGACAAAATCTGACCAAATGACCGCGCCCGGTTCGCCATCCCGGTTCGGTCCTCCGGAATTATTTTTGTTTTTATCAAGTTTTTTACCTTTCCGGAGTTGGATCTTGACCCCGACTTCTCCCAATGTGCACCAATCTTTCCCTGTACACTAATAAATGGGTTAGTATCGTACATATCAAGTACAACAACAAAACAAAAGAAAAACAAAGAAAAGCATGGGTTGCCTCCCAAGAAGCGCTTGATTTAACGTCGCGGCACGACAATTACAACAATTCAATGGGTTGCCTCCTATGCCATGCATGATTTAACGTCGCGGCACGACGTAGATAAGCGCATTTAAGGTTCGCTCGACCTTTGAGGCTCAGTCAAATGGGCCACTGACACTTCATTTACTTCATCCATGCCCACATAAGGTTTCAACCTATGCCCATTGACTCTAAACGTGTCAGAGTCTTTCTCTGCGGCAATCTCTACAGCACCTGAAGGGAGCATTTCAACCACACGAAATGGTCCAGACCATCGTGACTTTAGTTTACCCGAAAATAGCCTTAATCTTGAATTGTAAAGCAAAACCATATCTCTGGGTTTGAAATTCCGCTAAATAATGTTCTTGTCATGCAACCTCTTCATTCTCTCTTTGTACAATCTTGTGCTCTCAAAAGCAGAATAGCGGAACTCATCCAGTTCATGCAACTCTGTGACTCTATTTGTTCCCGCAACATCCATGTCTAGATTCAATTATTTCAATGCCCACCAAGATCTATGCTCTAGCTCCACGGGCAAGTGACGGGACTTCCCAAACACCAACTTGTATGGTGACATACCAATTAGTGTTTTGAAATCAGTTCTATAAGCCCAGAGTGCATCATCTAACTTTTTTTCCCAATCCGTTCTTGTGGCATTCACGGTCTTGGTTAACACACTCTTTATCTCTCTGTTTGACACGTCTACTTGCCCACTTGTCTGAGGATGGTATGGAGTTGCCACCTTGTGGCGTACATCGTACTTCTCTAGCAACTTCTCGAAGGCTCATTTACAAATGAGTGCCTCTGTCACTAATTATGGCCCTTGGGGTGCCAAAACGGGTGAATATGTTCTTCTTCAAAAACCCAATCACTACCCTTGCATTATTGGTGGGGAGTGCTGCAGCTTCCACCCATTTGGACACGTAGTCTACAACAACAAGTATGTACTTATTGCCATATGAACTGACTAAGGGACCCATGAAGTCTATTCCCTAAACGTCGAACACCTCAACCTCCTGAATTGGGTTCATGGGCATCTCATGGCGACGGGAAATGTTCCCGGTTCGCTGACATTCATCATAGCCCTTGACCCATAAATGTGTATTATTAAACGTAGTTGGCCAGTAAAAACCTGCTTCTAGAACTTTTGCGGTTGTCCTGACTCCTCCGAAATGTCCACCATATGCCGATACATGACATGCCTGCAAAACAGAAGATTTATCTATCTCGGGGACACACCTCCGGATCATATTGTCAACACAAATCCGAAACAGATAAGGTTCATCCCAATAATACATGCGGCAATCACAATAAAACTTTTTCTTTTGCACAGAGGAAAGGTCATAGGGAACTATATCGCTCGCCAGGTAGTTTGCAATATCTGCATACCATGGCACTTCCTCAAGGCGAGTAGATGCTCATCTGGAAAGGTTTCTAGAATTTCTTCTACCTCAACTGCTTTTTCAGTTCGTTCCAGTCTCGATAAGTGATCAGCTACTTGGTTTTTCGTGCCCTTACGGTCACGAATTTCCAAGTCGGACTCTTGTAGCAGCATCACCCAACGAATCAGGCATAATTTTGACTCTTTCTTCTCGATTAGGTACCTGAGAGCAGCATGATCAGTATAGACAATTACCTTTGAGCCTATCAAGTACGATCTGAACTTGTCAAACGCGAACACTACTGTCAGCATCTCCTTTTCAGTCACAGTGTAGTTCAGTTGGGCTCCACTCAATGTTCTACTTGCGTAGTAAATTGGGTGCCTGATTTTATCTTTCCGTTGTCCTAGCACTGCTCCCACTGTATAGTCACTTGCGTCACACATTATCTTGAATGGTTGCTCCCAGTCGGGGGAAACAATTCTAGGTGTTGTGACCAGTCTCTTCTTTAATTCCTCGAATGCTACCCTACAATCATTAGAAAACACAAAAAGGGTGATCTTTTTCTAGCAATTTACATAGAGGCTTAGCAATTTTGGAAAAGTCTTTTATAAATCTCAGGTAGAAACCAGCATGCCCCAGGAAACTTCTGATTGCTTTGACGGATGTTGGTGGTGGAAGTTTTGCTATCACATCAACTTTTGCGTTGTCCACCTCAATGGCCTTGCTTGATACCAAGTGCCCCAAGACTATACCCTTTTGTACCATGAAATGGCACTTTTCCCAGTTTAGTACTAGATTAGTCTCGATACACCTTTTCAACACTCTGGTCAGATTCTTAAGGCAGTCATCGAATGAATTTCCCACTACTGAGAAATCATCCATGAAAACCTCCATTATGTCTTCTACCATGTCTGTGAAGATGGCCATCATGCACCTTTGGAATGTGGCAGGTGTGTTGTATAGGCCAAATGGCATTCTCCGAAAAGCAAAAATCCCATAAGGGCAGGTGAATGAGGTCTTCTCTCTGTCCTCTAATGCAATAGAGATATGATTGTACCCTTTAGCACCCATCCAGAAAACAAAAATGGGACCTCCCTGCCAGTCTGTCTAACATCTGATCAATGAATGGAAGGGGAAAGTGGCCTTTCCGGGTGGCCAAGTTTAGCTTCCTGTAATCCATTAAAATTCTCCATCCTGTGACGGTTCGTGTAGAGATCAGTTCATTCTTATCATTTTCACCACCGTCATTCCACCCTTCTTAGGTACACATTGCACTGGGCTAACCCAGTTGCTGTCAGAGATGGGGAATATGATTCCCGTATCTAACCACTTAATAATTTCTTTCTTCACCACTTCCTTCATATTAGGTTTCGGCCTTCTTTGGTATTATCTGGATGGTTTGTTCCCATCTTCCAGTAGAATTTTATGCATACAGAAGGTCGGGTTGATCCCCCTAATATCTTCCATGGTCCACCCGATTGCAGTCTTGCACTCTGTCAGCACCTGCAAAAGTTGTTCTGCCTGCACATCTAACAAACTAGATGAATAATCACAGGTAATGTGGAGTTAGGTCCTAAAAATGCATACCTGAGATGGGCGGGTAGTGGTTTCAGCTCCAACTTTGGTGGTTCTTCTATGGATGAATTGGCTGGAAGAGTTTCCCTTTACTATAAGTGCAGGGGCTCAAATTCGAGTGGTCTCTTCCAAAAACCTTTTCCCTCAAGAGAAAGCACCCATTCCGCCAATTATTCACCATTAACCTCATCTAGGTTCATGAGACAAGTCGCTAGAGGATCCTTAATGTTCAAAGTCTCATCATCCTCTTCCAAGATTACATCCACGACATCTATTAAAGAGCAATTGGCGAATTCACTTGGTCGCCTCATAGATTTCTGCACGTTGAATGTTATTTCCTCATCATTTAATCTCATCTTGAGCTCTCTGATTTCGAAGTCAATTAGAGCTCTCCCCGTGGCCAAGAATGGCCTTCCCAAAATTATGGGAATTTCTTCATCTACCCGACAATCCAAAATGACAAAATTTGCAGGGGACACAAATTTCCCTACCTGCACCAACACGTCATCAAGGATACCAGAAGGCCTCTTTACTGTCCTATCAGCAAGATGCAATAACATGGACGTGGGTTTAGATCTTCCAATCCAAATCCTTTTATAGATATCCAGGGGCATAAGATTTATGCTTGCCCCCAAATCACACAGTGCCTTAGCAAACGCAAAGTTACCTATCGTGCAAGGAATTGTGAAACTCCCTGGGTCAGAAAACTTTTCAGCAATGGGTCTTGTCACAACATCACTGCAAGTCTGAGTTAGAGTAACTGTGGCCAAGTATTCGAAGTTGAACTTGCGGGACATCAAGTCCTTCATCATTTTCGCATAACCAGGCATCTCCGTTAAAGCATCAATCAATGGAATATTTACTTGAATTTGCTTCAACATTTCCAAGAAGTTCTTATATTGCTCATCTTTTTGATATTTGGCCAGCCTCTGTGGGAATGGTGCTGGAGGTCACTTCTTTCCTGTGATTTGGTTTTTCTCTTATTCTGGCACTGCCTCCACTACCGGTTCCCGTGCATTCTCAGCCTCTTTTTCTTTGTTGGCATCTTCATGGGCACGTTGTACTGTCACCACAGTCAACCCTGTTAAATCATCTATCTCAATGGGTACCGGCACATTACCCACTAATAATAAATTTTGTAACCACTAACCATGTTTTACAATTTTATTATCCCACTACCTTATTATTTATTTTATGGAAGAGATTCTACACCTATAAATAATGGTGTTTCTTCCTTGTGTTTGGGGTGTGAAAGTATGGTAGTGTTTATGAAAAAGTGAACTTGGTGTAGCGAAAAAGAGAGTTAAGAGAAGGAGAAAATCTAAGTATCCAACTTATTATCTACAAAAGAGAAAATTATTTTTGTTGAAGGAAGGTGTTCATTCTGGTGGAGCTTTGGACTCAACAACTTGTCCAGAGTTTGTTCGAGTCAGACGACATTGTCGGGCTGTTGTATCCTGGAGGGGGCAAGTCAAGAGTATTACTGCTGGACCGGTGAAGATACTACCGCAGTGGGTATCTCCTTATAGAGAGCGAGATATCCGCGCCTCAGCCTGAAGAATATTTATTTATTTTTCTTCATCTTATTTTTCAACTGTAATTTCTTGTAATTTCAACAACAATTTTAAGGAGACTCAATTTTTTTATGCAGTTGAAAAATGGCGGATATCAAGGTAGAAGTTCACTCTCTTTAAGAGATAGAAGGGTAAAGTATTTTTCTACTTGCTTAACTCAGGCGGAGGAAAGGTATTAACTTTTTTACCTTATATTTTTCCGTGAATATGTGATATATTTTTTCATGAAAAAATAAATTTTTATAATTCTAGAAATAGTGGGGGTAAAATAAATAAAAAATTCTTGCATGAGTGAAAGTTTATTAAATTAAAAAGTGTGATGAGTACATCTATCATAAGTCGTGAAAGAATTCACATGTTATTATTTGCCTCTATATTTATGATTTATTAATATTTGGTTAACATGAATGTTATTGGAGAAACTAAAATTATACGTAGTAGCTATTTTGACATGAAAGATTTGTATGAGGCAAGTTTCCTTGACTAGTCACATTATGCTGAAATTTAAAATTAAAAAAAATTATTGATTGCAAGCAAGTTGTAACTCCTTTTGATTCAAGTGTTATTTCCTATATAAAGTGACAATGATGTGATAAATCAAAAGGAATATGTAGCTTAACTCGAAGCTTGAGAATATGTGACGGATTACAATTGATTTGAGATTGCATACGCAGTATGAGTACTTAGCAGGTTTACAAACAAGTCATGTAATGAACATTGACATGCCATAACAAGAGTTATGAGGTATTTACTTGGAACAAAAACATATGGCTTATCTTATAAAAATATCCTGCTGTACTTGAAGGCTTTTCTGATGTAGATTGGAACATTTTATCTTTGAGAGGTGGTGTTATTTGTTGGAAATTAAAATAAAATAAAATAAAAATAATAATTGCTAACTCTACCATGGAGGCTGAACTAATTGCTTTAACTTCAGTTAGTGAGGAAGCAAATTGGTTGATAAATTTATTATTCCAAATTCCTTATTTTGAAAAACCAATTCTTCCTATTTTAATTCATTGTGATAGCACCGCTGCTATTGGTAGAGTATAAAATTGTTATTACAACGCTATATCCAGACCTATAAGGAGAAAACACAATATTGTGTGATATTTGAAAAGTGGTAAAATTGACGTTGACTATGTGATAATTTTACAGATCCACTAACCAAGGCCTTGGAAACAGAAAAGGTATGGAGTACATCGAGGGGGATGAGATTGAATTCCATAAACTCATAAGTCATATATGAGGAAACCCAACATGGAGACTAGAGATCCTATAACCAGGTTCAATGGGAAGAACGAATCATATGATGGCTTGGTTTGAAATGCACTATTATATTTATTATTGTTCTGTTCCTATGGTGTGAGTGCATTTATCCTGTAATGGTTTGCGAGGTTGAGTTGTTTTTATTAACTCTTAATGAAAATCTATAGCTCGTATGAGTGAAGTATTAGAGTTACAGGAGCACCCTTGACAGATTTCACCTATGCGAGTGTGGAAGTAGTGTAACGACTCGGTCGGTCGTTCTGTGAGAACTAGCCTCGTTTTTCCTGTTTCTGCTTTATCATGTGTTTCTTATCCTATTTATGTTGTGTTGGGTCGGTTGGTTCGGGTTTGGAGTGGTCGTGGTGTGAAATGAGACACTTAGTCTCTTAAGTTGGCCTTATAGTTAGAAAAGTCAATCGGATGTTGACTATTGGGTAAAGGACCTCGGAATATTAATTTTATGACTCAGATAGCTTCTTTAGGTGATTCGGGACTTATGGATGTGTTCGGAATGTGGTTTTGATGTCCGGATTAGAATTAGGCTTGAATTGGCGAAATTGATTTTTGGCGATTTCTGGTCGACAACGGAAAATTAGCTACCAGGGTCGGAATAGAATTCCGGAAGTTGGAACAAGTTTGTAGTATCATCTTGGATGTGTGTGCAAATTTTCAGGTCAATCGGACGAGGTTTGGGTAGTTTCGGCATAGTTGGTGAGTTTCAGAAGTTTGAGAATCCTTAGGCTTGAATTATGGGTTGATTTGATGTTTCAAGGTTATTTTGGGTGTTCCGAGGGTTCTACTAAGTCCGGGTGATCATTTATGACTTGTTGGTACTTTTGGTTGAGGTGTCGAGGGCCTCGAGATTAGTTTGGATGATTGTCGGCATGGTTTTTTGGCATTTTAGAGTTGCTGGTGTAAAGTCTTCTGGTTTTCCGCACCTGCGGAAGGGGGAGCCCCAGGTGCGAGGTCACTCGTGCGGTTTGGGATCCGCAGATGCAGATTCTGAGGAGCTGAGTTCTTTTCGCTAATGCGGGTCGTAGGTGCGGTTGCATTGGCCGCAGATGCGAGAGTGAGACTTTAAGTGGATTTTTGCAGAAGCGCACCTGGGACCGCAGGTGCAGATGAAAGACCGCAGGTGCAGTATCACTGGACAAAAAGTATAAAAAGCAACCTTCGCGAATTTTGGCTTATTTCATCCAAGTTTTCATACGGGTTGAGACCTTTGGGAGCGATTTGAAGAGGGAAATCAAGGGAACTTCGTGGAGGTAAGATTTTTTGACCTAAAACTCATTTCTATGGTGTTATTTGATTGATTAGAGGTGAAATTTATGGAAATTAGAGCCTAAAATAGGGGGTTTAGGGCTTGCGAATTGGAGACTTAAAATTGAGGAATTGAGGGGTCATTTGTGGTTGGATTTTGATATATTTTATATGTATAGACTCGGGGGGGGGGGGATAAGGAGTCTTGTGATGTGATTTTCATCGAATTTCGAGACGTGGGCCGGGGGTCGGATTTCGCCGATTTCGTGATTTTTGATTAATTTTGATAATTTTCGAATGGGCTTTGATCCTTAGCATATACTGATGATGTAAATCTGATTTTGGTTAGATTTGGAGAAATCTGAGGCCGATTCGAGAGGCAAGAGCATCGCGGATTAGTATTTTGGGTCGGTTTCAGGTAAGTAATGACTGTAAATATTGTCCTAAGGGTATGATACCCCGAACTTTATATTTTATCACTACTTTGGAGTGGCGCACATGCTAGATGACGAGTGTGTGGCGTGCACTGTTAGGGGATTGTGACTCCATGGAAACTATTAAGTTGCGTATTTGATTCTAAACTGTATCATAGTTCATGTTTAAGATTATTACTATATTTTGGGTTGTAAGCCATGTTTGGGGTCTTGTGCCGACCTGTTTGGACCCCTTGGGGTATTTTTACTATCATTCCTCACTGTGTTGACTTATGTTTTACACTCAGTCATATCGTGTCTAACTGATTTCGAAACTCAATCTTATTTACATTATTTTATTATATGAAAATGATATTTTGGGTCGAGTACCCCGTTTTACTGATAGCACGAGTGGCTTTTTGAGAGGTTTCTGACTGAGTGAGTCCGAGGGACTATGTTTTGAGGGTATTATGGGATCAGGCTTCGCGCCGCAGCATGTTACACTATCTTATGATATGAGAGAGGCCGAGAGCCTGAGCGATTATGCCACGGGATGGTGTGATATTAGCACTTGGGCTGTAGGAGCCCCTCCGAAGTCTGTACACCCCTTGTGAGCGCAGGTACCTACTGAGTGCGAGTGTCGAGTCTCGAGTGATGATATATTGGGAGGCATGAGTGACTGTGAGGTAGCCCGAGGGGCTGATACCGAGTGATTGTGAGGCATGCCGAGTGATTGATGTTGAGTGATGATACGCTCGATGTGCAGTTTATGATACATGTTTTCATTTGAAAGACTGTTTATGAAGTCTGTCTTTTCATACCCTAAACCATTTTGATTTCTATGGAAATTGTGAAAAGGGTACATTTTTACAGGATTTTTTTCTGAAAGCGATTTGTAAATGTTACAAGATATTGCGTCTGTGTTTTCTGAAAGAAGGACTTCATTTACCGTGCATTGACGATTGTTTTTACTTGTTTCGTAGCCTTAGACACTATTTACTCTCATTACTACTTAGTTGACGTACTCACATTACTCCCTGCACCTTGTGTATGATTCAGGTGCTGGGTTTGAGCGCTAGCTGTTTTTCACATTCTCTTGGAGCTTCGTTTGGGATTTCGAGGTAGTTGTTTGGCGTCCGCAGCATGCTTTATTTCCCTTCTTATCCTGTCATATGGTATCATTTCCTAGAACTGATTGTAGTGAGGAAATAGTAGTACATTGTATTATTTCATAGCTGCTCATGACAGTCGACTTCAGGTTTTGGGTCGGTGTTTAAAATGCTTTATCTATCTTTGTGGTTTAGAAATTTTAATCCAGGAAATTTATGAAATATCGAACGGTTTTGAATTTAATGGAAATTCTTTATGTTATTTCACGGTAGTTTGGCTAGCCTAGTATCATGATAAGCGCCATCACATCTAGCTTAGGTTTGGGGTCGTGACAACTTGGTATCAGAGCCTAGGTTACATAGTACTTACTGGTCATAAGCAGGTTTAGTAGAGTCTTGCGGATCGGTACAGAGACGTCTGTACTTATCTTCGAGAGGCTACAGAACCCTTAGGAAAAATCTCACATTCTTGAATTCTGTCATGTGAATCTGTTGATTCTAGAAACTAAACTTTTGTTGTCTCATTCTCTCACAGATGGTGAGGACACGCGCTACCGATCAGGGAGACCAGACACCAGCTAGACCAGCGAGAGGTCGAGGCCATGGTAAAGGTCGTGGTATAGGTAGGGGTACAACCCGTGCAGCAGCCGGGGCAGTACCCGTAGACCCACCTACTGTTCAGGATCAGGTCCCTGCCGCAAATGTTCCAGCGGGACAAGCTCAGGCACCGGCGGTGCCTATTGTGATTCCGGGTCTTCAGGAGACCCTGGCTTAGATTTTGACGGTGTGCACTAGTCTTGAAGAGGCAGTCGTTGTTTCTACTACTGCCGCTACTTCTCAGGCTGGGGGAGGCACTCAGACTCCAGCTGCCCGGACACCTGTGCAGATCGTTCAGGGGCTTTAGACACTGGGGGAAGCTCTAGCCCAGCCGGTTGCACCTGTCCAGGATTATGTGATTTCAGTCATGCCAGATGACGAGCATCGTAGGTTGGAGAGATTTGGTAAACTTCAGCCTCCGACATTCAGTGGTGCTGAGGGCGAGGATGCCCAGGGTTTCTTAGACAAGTGTCAGAGGATTCTTCACACTGCAGGGATACTGGAGACCAGTGGGGTCTCGTTTATTACTTTCCAGTTCTCAGGAGCTGCATTTACTTGGTGGGAGTCTTATGAGAGGTGTAGGCTTGTTAGCGCAGCACCCCTCACTTGGCAGCAGTTTTTCACTCTCTTTTTAGAGAAGTATGTTCCCCAGTCTTACAGAGAGGAGGTGCGTAGGCAGTTTGAGCAGCTGCGTCAGGGTGAGTTAATAGTGATGCAGTACGAGATGAGGTTCTCAGAGCTAGCTCGTCATGCTTCAGAGTTGGTCCTTACTGAGAGAGATAGGATCAGGAGATTCGTTGATGACCTCACTTACCAGCTTCGTATTCTGATGACTAAAGAGAGGGTATCAGGTGCTAATTTTGAACAGGTTGTAGATATTGTTGGGATATTGAGGCAGTTCACCGTCAGGAGCGTGACGAGAGGGAGGGTAAGAGGCCTCGAGGATCTGGAAGTTTCAGCATAGCAGAGGTCGCTCATTTAAGCCTCCTCAGTCCGTTCTCCCAGCTTATAGCGGTGCATCCTCGGGGCAGGGTCCCCGCAATTCTCATCCGGGCCGTTCTCCATTCAGAGCTCTTCCAGCCCAGAGTTCATCTCGAGCACCATCATCGCAGGGTTCCTCTATGCATGGTTCTTCTAGTGGTTATCCTGGTGCTAGAGGTTCCCTTCAGTCCCCGTCTCCAGCTCTAGGGAGTTGTTTTGAGTGTGGAGAGTTTGGACATGTGTGGCGGAAGTGTCCTCGTCGTCACGGTGGGTCATCTCAGCAGAGGAGTCAACCCTCGACTTCAGCTCCAGTTACTTCACCACCCGCCCAGGCAGCTAGGGGTGGGGGTCAGACAGCTAGAGGTTGCACTAGAGGGGGAGGTCGATCAGGTGGAGGTCAGGCTCGTTTTTATGCACTTCCAGCCAGACCAGATGCTATAGCCTCAGATACAATGATTACAGGTATTGTATTAGTCTTTCACCGAGATGCCTCGATCTTATTTGATCCTGGTTCCATGCATTCTTATGTCTCATCATACTTTGCTAATTTTCTAGATATGCCCCGTGAGTCTTTAGTTACATCTGTTCATGTGTCGACTCCGGTGGGCGATACTATTGTTATGGACCGTGTGTATCGGTCATGTTGCTTAGCATGGTTGATTTTGATGTGATATTGGGCATGGATCGGTCATCTCCATGTCATGATATTCTTGATTGTCATGATAAGACCGTGACCTTAGGGATGCTAGGATTTCCGAGAGTCGAGTGAGAGGTTCTATTGAGTATGTGCCTAGTCGGGTGATTTCATACCTGAAGGCCCAACGTATGGTAGAAAAAGAGTGTTTATTGTATTTGGCTTTTGTGAGGGATATCAGTGTTGAGACTCCCACTATTGATTCTGTTCCTGTGGTCCGTGATTTTCCGGACTTGTTTCCTGCTGACCAGCCAGGCATGCCATCTGAGGGGGATACTGCTTTTGGTATTGATTTTGTGCCGGGCACTCAACCTATTTCTATCCCACCGTATCATATGGCACCGATAGAGTTGAAGGAATTAAAAGAGCAGCTTCAGGAACTCTTAGATAAGGGGTTCATTCGGCCTAGTGTGTCACCTTGGGGTGCACCAGTGTTATTTGTGAAGAAGAAAGACGGTTCCATGAGAATGGTATTGAGTATAGGCAGCTGAACAAGGTTACAGTTGTCACGCCCCAAAACCAAGGAGCGCAACCGACGCTCAACCGAGTATACCCGACTGAGCAAGCCTGTTAGATTTCATTCTACCCAAACCATTTTATGAATAAATAGGAGATAAATTCTATCAATCATACTTTATAAATATTTCATTAACTTTCATCCTTGTTTTCATTAGCACTTTCAACCATAATATCCAGAATATTACAATCTTTGTAGATATGATGAAAAATATATTTTTCAAATACTAATAATTCTAGTTTAATTCCAATACCCGACACCACCCACAATCTGTCTACGGAGCCTCTAAATACAACTGAAGAGTAATATGGAAGTGCCGGCAACAAGGCCCCGGCTATACCTCAAATGAATAATACACAATAACCAAATGACACGGGACCTCGAAATGAAGTGGGAATCACCAAATTAGCTGGGAGGAACATACCGCTATCTCTAATCGCTGCCGCCTACTGTGAAAACACCTGCATCCATTAAAGATGCAGCGTCCTCAGCAAAAGGGACGTTAGTACTTTCGAATAGTACTAGTATGTAAGCTAAAAATCATCTTTCAAAATAGAATAACCATACAAGAAGAAGGAAGCCATATAAACAATCAAGTCACAATAGTTAACCTCCAAATACCCAAGTGAAACCTGACGACAACTTACGGAAGTAACACACATCTCCCTAGAAATATCAATAATGCAATAAGAAGAAATCCAGAATTCAATGAGAAACATAAGCACCATCACAACATTAATTAAGAAATCACACAAGCTTTCAAGAGAATCATTTAAACAGGTAGGAAGGCATTCATGGAAATCACATAGTATTTCACAAGAAGAGAGAATCACAAGTAGGGGTCACATAGTTTCTTATTCCGTCTTTCCATCCTTTTGATTAATAGTCTCTTATTTCCAAGTGCCACGATTTATAATGCCACCGTGCCTTTTTACACGGAGTCCGGTCTCGGCCCGACCGGCTAAGCCATCCCAAGTGATACATTGCCAACATCATAATTTGTATTCATATTTCCGATGTAAATTCCACCATGTGTACAGCATAGAGTCCGGTCTCAGCCTGATCGGCTAAGCCATCTCACTTGGAACAGTGATACATAACCAACATCTTGATTTATATTCAAATTCCTGATGTAAATGCCACCATGAGTACAACATGGAGTCCGATCTCGGCCCGATCGGCTAAGTCATCTCACTTTGGGACATAGCCATATTAATTTAATTATTCGGTTCACATTCCTTTCCCATCACTTATCACACAGCCATTGGCAATTGTACATATTTAACAATTTGAGTCATATTCCCCTCTTTAATCGCTCAATAGAACCATCCTTCATATTAATGAGAACCAACATGTAACAAATTTGTACACATAATAAAAGGAGCATGAAGAATCATAATTCACAATTTCAGGTAGCATGGTGACATGGTAACACATAAAACAATTTGGGAAAAGAAACCCTTCAACATAGCACATTAAGCAATCAATTCTATATGATCAAGTAAGGGTCTCATACTAGTTATTCAAACACCAATGATTCGATTCTAAGAAGAATGAAGTCAGCCATACATACCTCAAAGAGACTTTAGGCAAATTCCACATTCTAGAGGTTATCTTACACAGTTGAGTCCAGGCTCGTTTCGTATATGTATATTCTCCTTAGGAACAATTTTATGTATATATATATTACCCACACTCCATTTCCCCTAGTTCATTTAATTCTTTTCCAAACACCTTTAAAGATTATCATCATTTTTACATACTCAATCAAGTCATTAAGCACACATAGGAGCAATTAGGAGTAATAAGCATATCGAGTTTCCTTTTTCTTCCTCACCCAATTGGTGTATTAGTTTTAATTTAGAATACGACTCAAGGCAATACTATTTTAATAAGCAAACCATACTTTAAGCCTCTATTTTTCGGTAATAAGCTCATTCAGAATAATCAAGTTTATAAGTTCATACGGGATGACCCGGAATGTAGGATTTAGATATTTTGAGTCGATCGTACTTAAACTTACGGACAACATTATGGAACTCCATTTCGAGAGAGAAAGTTTAGCCAACATACCTGGTTGATCTTTCCTTAAGTTTCTACAATACATCAACATCTCTAGAAATAATAATCTATAAGGAGATAGCGAAAATCAATTAATAATTTAGAAAGACTTCCCATGGTGTAACTCTCTTAGGAATTTCATCGAACAACTAATCATGTGAAATAGACTACAAGGTCTACAATTGAAATTCCTTCTTCCCTCAACCAATTTCATCAAGAATTACCCAAAATAGTTCATTAATCCCACATACTATAGCTTAGTGTCACATGCATGGCCTATTTCTAACCCCACAATACATTTTTGATCTCATAATCTCATATATGAAATATTAGAAGTAGGACTTACCCGGAAGATAGTGAGCTAGAGATTAGCATGCTTGATTCTTGAGGATTTGTGCAAGATTGATGATTAGGAGGCTAGCTTCCCTCTTTCTCTCTCTAAAATGCTCTCACCTATCTCTAGTTTTGGTGTAAAATAGTCCCAAATGAATCCCCAAATCTTATTTATCAAAGTGGGTTCGGATATGAAAATTTCCAAAAATGACCCCCGAAGTCAATTATGTGGTGTAATTATGCTATAGCATAATCGAAATGTGGGCAGCATTCTTACAGCATAATCATTATGCTATAGCATAATAGATAGAACAATAAAATATGCTATAACATAATCAAAATGCGACAACATAATGTTTTTCCCAACTCTGCTTCATTATGCGACGCATATGCGGTCCGCATAGTCATTTTGCGATCGCAAAATGGTCGCAAATCCAGCCTTTGGTAATTTGACCGTAACTTTGTGTAGGAATGTCCAAATGACGAATGGTTTCAAGCGTTAGAAAATAGACTCGAAGAAATTATATTTGATAGGTTTTTCATCACATAAAACCTTATATATATTTAGATATGATTGTTAAAAGTGAACTTTTGCGAACTCTTTTGGAATTTTAGCCTATTATGAATTTTTTCAATTTGGATTAGACTTAGGCCTCTCCTTTGACCCCACATTACTTATTATATGACTTATACACTTACTTACCATATCCAATTCATTTACATCACATCTATAGCACATAAAATATTATAACTAGCCTACCTGGCATCCCGAAATCCTAAATTGCTTAGCAAAAATTTTCTGGGGCCTTACAACAGTCAAGAATAAGTATCCTTTGCCTCGCATTGATGATTTGTTTGACCAGCTTCAGGGAGCCAGAATGTTCTCTAAGATTGACTTGAGATTCGGGTATCACCAGTTGAAGATTCGGGATTCTGATATTCCCAAGACGACTTTCATGACTCGTTATGGTCATTATGAGTTCATGATGATGTCTTTTGGGCTGACCAATGCCCCAACAATGTTTATGCACCTGATGAACAACGGGTTTCAGCCATATTTGGACTCCTTTGTTATTTGTTCATTTATGACATCCTGGTATATTCTCGTAGCCAAGAGGAGCATGCTCAGCATTTGAGAGTTGTATTGCAGAGACTGAGGGAGGAGAAACTTTATGCAAAGTTCTCCAAGTGTGAGTTTTGTATTGGATCGGTAGCTTTCTTGGGGCACGTGGTGTCAAGTGAGGGTATTCAGGTTGATCCGAAGAAGGTAGAGGCGGTGCAGAGTTGGCTCAGACCGTCCTCAGCTATGGAAATTAGGAGCTTTCTTGGTTTTGCGGGGTATTACCATCACTTTGTGGAGGGGTTTTATTCTATTGCTTCGCCCTTGAACAAATTAACCCAGAAGGGTGCTCCGTTCAGGTGGTCGGACGAGTGTGAGAAGAGCTTTCATAAGCTCAAGGCTGCTTTGACCTCAGCTCCAGTGTTAGTATTGCCATCAGCTTCAGGTTCTTATACCGTGTATTGTGATGCCTCAAGGATAGGCATCGGTTGTGTTTTGATGCATGAGGGTAGGGTGATTACCTACGCCTCGCTCCAGTTGAAGACTCATGAGAAGAATTACCCCGTACATGATCTCGAGCTAGCAGCCATTGTTGCGTCATTATTTGTACGGTGTGCATTGTGAGGTTTTTTACTGATCACCGTAGTCTGCAGCATCTGTTTAAGCAAAAGGATTTGAATTTGCATCAGAGGAGATGGTTGGATCTTCTCAAGGACTATGATATCACTATTATATACCATCCGGGGAAGACCAATGTAGTGGCCGATGCCTTGAGTCACAGAGCAGAGAGTTTGGGGAGTCTAACATATCTTCCAGCAGCAGAGCGACCATTGGCACTTGATGTTCAGGATTTAGCAGGCCAGTTAGTGAGATTGGATCTATCAGAGCCCCGCAGGTTATTAGCTTGTGTATCCTCCAAGTCTTCTCTTTATGACCAAATTAAAGAGCGCCAGTATGATGACCCACATTTGCTCGTCCTTAAAGGATAATGTCCGGCGAGGTGATGCCAGGGATGTGGTTATTGGTGATGATTGTGTTATGAGGATGCAGGGTTGGATATGTGTGCCTAATATGGACATGCTTCAAGAGTTGATTCTAGCAGAGGCCCACAGCTCGCGGTATTCCATCCATCCGGGTGCCGCGAAGATGTATCAAGATCTGAGACTTCACTATTGGTGAAGGCGGATGAAGAAGGATATTGTTGGATTTGTAGCTCGGTGTCTCAAATGTCAGCAGGTCAAGTATGATCACCAGAGACCAGGTGGATTGCATCAGAGGTTGGATATTCCGGAGTGGAAGTGGGAGCGGATCACCATGGAATTCGTAGTTGGACTCCCATGGACTTCGAGGAAGTTTGATGATATATGGGTTATTGTGGATCGGCTGACCAAGTTCGTGCACTTCATTCTTATTGGTACTACATATTCTTCAGAACGGTTAGCTAAGATTTACCCGAGAGGTTGTCCAGTTGCATGACATCCCAGTTTCTATCATTTCTGATAGAGGTACTCAGTTCACATCTCAGTTTTGAAGGGCCGTGCAGAGAGATTTGGGTACTCAGGTCGAGTTGAGCACAACATTTCATCCTCAGACGGACGGGCAGTCAGAGCGCACTATTCAGAATCTGGAGGACATGTTGCGTGCTTGTGTCATTGATTTTGGGGGTTCATGGGACCAGCTTCTGCCACTCGCGGAGTTTGCATATAACAACAGTTATCAGTCGAGTATCCAGATGGCTCCGTATGAGGCTTTATATGGTAGAAGGTGTAGATCTATGGTTGGTTGGTTTGAGCCGGGTGAGGCTAGGCTATTGGGCACAGACTTGTTACGGGATGCGTTGGATAAGGTGAAGTTGATTCGGGAGCGGCTTCGCACGGTGCAGTCTAGGCAGAAGAGCTATGCAGACCGAAAGGTCCGGGATATGTCCTTCATTGTGGGTGATAAGGTGTTGCTGAAGGTGTCACCCATGAAGGGTGTTATGCGGTTCGGGAAGAGGGGTAAGTTGAGTTCCCGGTTCATTGGGCCTTTTGAGGTGCTATAGAGGGTTGGAGAGGTGGCTTATAGACTTTCTTTGCCACCCAGTTTATCGAGTGTTCATCCGTTATTTCATGTTTTCATGCTCCAGAAGTATGTTGGTGACTCGTCTTATGTTTTAGACTTCAGAACGGTTCAACTTGAGGGTGATATGTTCTATGAGGTAGAGCTAGTGGCTATTTGGGTCGTCAGATTAGAAGGTTGAGGTCTAAGGATATAACTTCAGTGAAAGTGCAGTGGAGAGGGCAGCCAGTGGAGGAGGCCACCTAAGAGACCGAACGGGAGATATGGATCAAATATCCTCACTTATTTGAGACTCCAGGTATGTTTCTAGACCCGTTCGAAGATGAACATTTGTTTAAGAGTGGCAGAATGTAACGACCCGGTCGGTCGTTACGTGAGAATTAGCTTCGTTTTCCCTGTTTCTACTTTATCATATGTTTCTTAGCCTATTTATGTTGTGTTGGGTCGGTTGGTTCGATTTCGGAGTGGTTGTGGTGTGAAATGAGACACTTAGTCTCTCAAGTTGGCCTTATAGTTAGAAAAGTCAATCGGAAGTTGACTATTGGGTAAACGACCCCGAAATGTTATTTTATGACTCGGATAGCTTCGTTAGGTGATTCGGGACTTAGGGGTGTGTTAGGATCGTGGTTTTGATGTTCGGATTAGAATTAGGCTTGAATTGGCGAAATTGAGTTTTTAGCGATTTCTGGTCGGCAGTGGAAAATTAGCTATCGGGGTCAGATTCTGAAAGTTGTAACAGGTTTGTAGTATCATCTTGGATGTGTGTGCAAATTTTTAGATCAATCGTACGAGGTTTGGGTAGTTTCGGCATCGTTGGTGAGTTTCAAAAGTTTGAGAATCCTTAGGCTTGAATCATGAGTTGATTTGATATTTCGATGTTATTTTGGGTGTTCCAAGGGTTTGACTAAGTCCGAGTGATCATTTATGACTTGTTGGTACTGTTGGTTGAGGTCCCGAGGGCCTCGGGATGAATGAGTTCGGATGGTTGTCAACATGGTTTTTGGCATTTTGGAGTTGCTAGTGTAAAGTCTTCTGGTTTTCCGCACGTGCGGAAGGGGGAGCCGCAGGTGCGAGGTCGCTCGTGCGGTTTGGGAGACGCAGATGCGGATTCTGAGGAGCTGAATTTTTTTCGCAAATGCGGGTCGTAGGTGCGGACCGCAGTTGCGGTTGCATTGGCCGCAGATGCGAGATTGGGACTTTAAGTGGAATTCCGCAGAAGCGCACCTGGGACCGCAGGTGCGGATTGTGACTCGGTCCTCCCCGTGGAAACTATTGAGTTGCGTATTTGATTCTAAATCGTATGATAGTTCATGTTTTAAGATTATTACTATATTTTGGGTTGTAAGCCATGTTTGGAGCCTTGTGCCGACTTGTTTGGACCCCTTTGGGGCTTTTTACTGTTATTCCTCATTGTGTTGACTTATGATTTACACTCAGTCATATCATGTCTAACTGATTTCGAAACTCAGTCTTATTTACATTATTTTGTGATATGAAAATGATATTTTGGGTCGAGTACCCCGTTTTACTGATAGCCCGAGTGGCTTTTTGAGAGGTTTCTGACTGAGTGAGGCCGAGGGCCTATATTGTGAGGATATTATGGGATCTCTCTGCGCGTCGCAGCATGTTACACTATCTTATGATATGAGAGAGGCTGAGATCCTAAGTGATTATGCCACTAGATGGCTTCATATTAGCGCTTGAGTTGTAGGAGCCCCTCTGGAGTCGGTACACCCCCAGTGAGCGTAGGTACCTACTGAGTGCGAGTGCCGAGTGATGAGATATTGGGAGGCATGAGTGACTGTGAGGTAGCCCGAGGGGCTGATATCGAGTGATTGTGAGGCATGCCGAGTGATTGATGTTGAGTGATGATACGCCCGAGCGGCAGTTTATGATACATATTTTCATCTAAAAAAATGTTTATGAACTCTGTCTTTTCATACACTAAACCATTTGATTTATATGGAAATTGTGAAAAGGGTACATTTTTAAAGGATATTTTTCTGAAAACGATTTGTAAATGTTACAAGATATTGTGTATGTGTTTTCTGAAAGAAGGACTTCATTTACCGTGCATTGATGACTGGTTTTATTTTTTTCGTAGCCTTAGACATTATTTACTCTCATTACTACTGAATTGACGTACTCACATTACTTCTTGCACCTTGTGTGCAGATTCAGGTGCTGGGTTTGAGCGCTAGCTGTTTTTCACATTCTCTTGGAGCTTCGTTTGGGATTTCGAGGTAGTTGTTTGGCATCCGCAGCATGCCCTCTTTTCTTTCTTATGTTGTTTGATATCATTTCCTAGAACTGGTTGTAGTGAGGAAATAGTAGTACATTGTATTGTTTCATAGATGCTCATGACGGTCGACTCCAGGTTTTGGGGCGGTGTTTAAAATGCTTTATCTATCTTTGTGGTTTTGAAATGTTAATCCCGGAAATTTGAATATCGAACGATTTTGAATTTAATGGAAAGTCTTTATGTTTTTTCGCGGTAGTTTGGCTAGCCTAGTATCATGATAGGCTCCATCACGGCCAGCTTAGGTTTGGGGTCGTGACAAGTAGGCCGCTTCCTATGAGAATTGGGTTTATTCTCAAAAACACTCATGAAAATAGGGATAACACAAAGCCGTAATGCGCTTGCTAATAAGACTCATGTCAACACCTTGATTATTATTTTATTGGTAAAAATAAACTTCACACATGTACTAATTATGACGACTCAACAATCCATGTGGAGCAATGAAATAATGACAACTGGACGAGACTTTACGAAGAGGTACGAGACAAAGAAGAACGGAATAGCATACCCACAAGGTAATCAGATACGGGAATCTCAACCTAATTGAGGAGACGAAGAGACACAGTCAAAGTGAATCAAGGCGGAATAAAGGGCAAATTCGAGGATCTTCAATCAATGAGCCAAACGTTGCATAATCTTCACGCAACAGTTACAATTAATCATTGTAACGTTACATTAGTTCCATTATTAGTCACTAATGCTCAATCACTGAAAAGAGTAGACGTTATATTAAGAAATTCCCTATAAAAGGGAGTAAAATATAACTTGTAAGACATGTTCGAACCACTATTGAAATATACTTACTTTTTACGCATCTTTTCTTCTTTCTATTTACGAATTTATTTACAATTATTTCCATATTCTTTTGGTTATCAGAAACTCGTGTTCTTCTTAAAATAGCTTTGGAAGAGAACCTAATTCTTTGTTTAAACAAATTGGTTCCGTTGCCGGGAAACTGATAATCTCTGTTTTTTCTCAAACAACATTCTGTGAATTATGTCGAACGCCAACGATAACAACCAACAGAGGATTGGAACTCCAGTTCCATCACCTTCAGGATCCCCACGAGGCTCAAGAGAACAATCCCCAGAAAGATCTATGACTCAAAACAATAATCACAATGGAAATGAACAAACAGGAGAACAAGACCATGTAAGACAAATGGTTGGTGAATATGTGACTCAAGCCTTACAAGATTTCATGAGGGGACTACCAGCTGCATCACCTACACCTCCTCCTAACAACACCGCAACTGTGGAAAATCCACAATCCAGATTAGCAAACTCAGGAAGTAGAGGCACTCCAAATGAGTCCCTCGAAGCAAGACCAGGTATGTCCAATAATCCAGAATTACAATCTTTATTACTAACCTTGCAGAAACAGGTGAAGGAACAAAACAACCGAATCGAGCAAATTCCTGGAGTACCACTTGTCATCAAATGCATTGACGTTGATAGATATTCTCAACAACCTTGGAAGCCAAGTGCATCACCCTTGCCTATTCCCAAAAATTCAAAATGCCTGATATCCCCAAGTACGACGGGACAACCGATCCACGTGATCATGTAACTGCTTTTACTACAGGAGTAAAAGGCAACGATCTGAATAAACAAGAAATTGAATCAGTAATGCTCAATAAGTTCAGAGATACGCTCACCAAAGGAGCACTAACATGGTATTCTCTTCTACCCGAAAATTCTATTGACTCTTTTGTTGAGCTTGCGGATTCTTTTATAAAAGCACATTCCGGTGCATAAAAAGTCGAAAAAAGAATGGAAGACATATTCAAAATAAAACAAGGAGACACGGAGTTTCTCCGTGAGTTTGTAGACAGGTTTCAACGAGAAAGAATGATGCTACCAAGGGTACCTGACAATTGGGCAGCAATGGCGTTTGCAAGCAATTTAAATGATAGAAGCTCAGAAGCCACGAGAAGACTCAAGGAAAGCTTGAGAGAATTCCCAGCCACGACATGGAACGATGTCTATAGCAGGTACAACACCAAGTTATGAATAGAAGAAGACACCATTGCTCAATCAAAAGATGAAGATCGAACTAGTTCTAGACGCTCCGAACCAGAAAGGAGAAAAGGTAAGAACAAGTACGATCCATATATGGGACCTTCAGGACGAGAAACCCGTTCCAAGTTTGAAAACACACGGTCAGAATATAGACCGTCAAATAGAGATACGTGCTCTTCCTCATCAAGATCCAGAAAGGATCGAGATGAACAAAATAGAGGTAATACAAGAATTGGAGACTACAACTTCAATGTAAGTACTTCTGAATTAATTACAGTACTGACACATGGGCGATAAAGTTCGATGGCCCAAAGAAATGAGATCCAATCCAAACATAAGGAATCCAGACTTCTGGTGTGAATTCCATAACGATCATGGACACAGAACATCAGATTGCAGGTTATTGAAGGTGAGGTAGAACAATTATTATGACAGGGCTATCTAACAAAACTGTTTAGTGAAAAAGGTAAACATGCATATATGAAGAACATGCAAGAGCCCCTAAAGCCACCATCTCCAAAGAGAACAGCGAATATGATACATTGAGTAGAAGAGGTGAATGGAGTAGTTTGCAAAAGAAAAACAAAATTCACAATTACACACGGGAAGCGGATTCGTGAAGCCATGGAAGCAGACAATATATCATTCGACGACGCAGATGCCAATGGATTGTTGCTTCCTCATAATGACGCACTGGTAATATCCCTACTTATATATGACACTAGCGTAAAAAGAGTGTTGATTGATCCAGGTAGCTCAGTCAATATCATTTTGTTGAGAGTTGTGGAAGAAATGCTAATGGAGGATCGAGTAATCCCAAAAGCACGAGCCTTATCTGGGTTTGATAACTCTATGGTCATAACAAAAGGAGAAATTGAGCTTAGTACCTATGCAGAAGGAGTAATCAAAAATACGAAATTCCAAGTCATTGATACCGATATGTCTTACAACGTAATCATGGGTAGACCACGGATCCATGATATGGAAGCAATACCATCTACTTTACATCAGGTAATTAAATTCCCTTCCAAATGGGGAATTCAATAGATTTGAGGCGATCAGCAGACCTCAAGGAATATAAATTCAGTAGTACACTAAGAGGCAACAGAAGAATCAAAAGACGAGGAAATCACCCAAATAGGTACGGAAGAAGATAGCCACAATAAGGTGAACCAAATAGCCACAGAGGCTACATCAAAACACACGGACATGGATTCCAGACCCGATGTCATTCAGGATCCAGAAGAAGACGAGCATATCAAAACAACCACTGAGGAGCTTGAAGCTATCCCACTGTTCGAACAGGAGCCTGAGCAAAAAGTTCATATATGCACGAGGCTAAGCCCCGCAAGAAGAGGTAAGTTAATTGAATATTTAAAAGATAACGCAGATTGTTTCGCTTGGTCCCATTCAGATATGACAGGTATACCTCCAAAAGTGATGACTCATAAACTAAATGAAGATCCATCATTCGTGCCTGTCAAGCAAAAGAAAAGAAAGCAAGGACCATTCATGAACCAAGTGATCGATGAAGAGGTACAAAAACTCTTGAAAATTGGCTCAATACGTGAGGTAAAATATCCTAATTGGCTAGCTAATACCGTAGTGGTACCCAAAAAAATGGTAAATTGAGAGTATGCGTAGACTACACAGATTTGAATAAAGCATGCCCTAAAGACTCATTTCCATTACCGCACATAGATCAAATGATTGATGCCACTGCAGTTCATGAATTGTTAAGCTTTCTAGATGCGTACTCTAGTTATAATTATATAAAAATGGACCCCTCAGACGAGGAAAAAACTTCCTTTATTACAAACATGGGGACTTATTGTTATAAAGTCATGCCTTTTGGCCTGAAAAATGTTGGAGCCACGTATCAAAGGCTAGTGACCAAGATGTTCCAATAACATCTGGGGAAAACAATGGAAGTATACATTGATGACATGCTGGTGAAATCAACAAAAGCGGAGATCATTTCCAGCATCTTTCAATCACCTTCGAAATCCTGCGCAGGTATAACATGAAACTAAATCCAGAAAAATGCGTCTTTGGCGTTGAATCATGTAAGTTCTTGGGTTTCCTTGTATAAAATAGGGGTATAGAAGTAAATCCTGCTCAAATTAAAGCTATTGATGAAATACCTGATATACTTACGAGCAAAAAAGAAGTTCAAAGACTAACATGAAGAATTGCAGCCTTAGGAAGATTTATCTCCAGGTCTTCGGAGAAATTTTTTTAAATTCTTTTCAGTTCTAACAAAGCAGAATCAGTTCGAATGGACTAAAGAATGCCAACAGTCTCTCAAAGATCTGAAGGCCTATCTATCAAAACCCTCGTTGTTGTCTAAACCAAAGGAGGGGGAAAGGCTGTATGTCTATCTTGTCGTTGCAGAAATTGTTGTAAGTGCAGTATTGGTAAGAGAAGACAAAGGTAAACAATTTCCAATTTATTATGTAAGCAAGTCTTTATTAGATGCAGAAACTAGATATCCTCATCTAGAAAAATTAGCCTTAGCTCTAATCATGGCAGCTAGAAAGTTAAGACCATACTTTCAATGTCACCCAATCACTGTTGTGACCTCGTATCCACTGAGAAATATTTTGCATAAACAAGAGTTATCAGGGAGATTAGCTAAGTGGAAAATAGAATTAAGCGAACATGACATAATATATCAACCTAGGACTGCAATAAAGTCTCAAATTTTAGCTGATTTCGTCGCTGATTTTAATACTAGCATAATCCCTAAAGTGGGAAAAGAATTACAAATCTTCAACGGAGCTAATCCAGGAATGTGGACTCTATTTACTGACGGCTCTTCTAATGTAAAAAGAGCCGGCTTGGGAATTGTTTTAATATCACCTACGGGTAAAAAGATACGACAATCTATTAAATGTTATCCCATAACTAAAAATGAAGCAGAGTACGAAGCTTTCATTGAAGGACTTGAACTAGAACGGGAACTCTCAATTGAGCAGATCGTGATAAGTAAATGACTCTCAACTAGTGGTAAACCAGATGCAGAGGACTTATACCGCTAGAGAGGCTCGGATGCAACAATATCTAGAAAAGGCACGAGACCTAGTAAGACAATTCCAGTCATGGAAGGTTATGCAAATACCCATGGAGGAAAATGCAGAAGCGGATGCATTAGTTAACCTCGCAGCAGTTACCGACGTAACAAATAAAGACAATACAATTGTAATACACCTATTTCATTCAGCGATCGACCAGGACAAAAATGAGGTAACATTTAACAATTTAACCTGGGATTGGATAAAGGAAATTGTGAACTTTTTTGCAGAATGATACCGTGCCTGAAGATAAAAAAGAAGCTCAAGCACTTCGCCGGAAAGCTGCACGGTACTGCCTAGTTCGTGATACTTTATACCGTAAAATGTTTGGAGGTCCCCTAGCCAAGTGTCTTGGACCCAATCAAAAAGAGTACGTGATGAAAGAAGTACACGAGGGACACTGCGGAAACCACTCAGGAGCGAGATCTTTAGTCAAAACCCTAATCAAAGCAGGGTACTATTGGCCTAAAATGGACGAAGACGCTGAGAATTTCGTAGCTAAATGTGACAAATGCCAACGATATGCTAACAATATGCATCGACCAGAAGAGTTACTCCACCCAATGGTGTCACCATGGCCATTCATGAAATGGGGCATGGATATAGTGGGACCTCTTCCCCCAGATAAAGGAAAGGTACGGTTCTTACTCGTATTAACAGATTATTTTACAAAATGGGTGGAGGCAGACGCTTTTAAACAGGTGCGAGAAAAAGAAGTGAAAAGCTTCATATGGCGACACATAATATGCCACTTTAGAACACCAAAGGAGATCGTATGTGACAATGGCCCGCAATTCATAGGCTCACAAATCACATAATTCTTCGAAAGCTGGCAAATCAAATGAATCACTTCATCACCATATCACCCCATGGCTAATGGGCAAGTCGAGTCAACAAACAAAGTCATTGTTAACAACCTAAAGAAACGATTGGAAAAAGCCAAAGGAAACTGGCATGACGAGCTACCGGCAGTATTATGGGCTTACAGAACTACTGTAAAAACAGCCACGGGAGAAACTCCATTCGCGTTTGTTTATGGTTCAGAAGCTTTAATACCGGTGGAAATCGGCGAACCAAGCACGAGGTAATGGCAGAAACAAACAATGATGAGTTGAGGACAAATCTGGATTTGCTCGAGCAAAGGAGAGAAGTTGCATTAATACGTACGACAACCCAAAAACAAATTATAGAGTGATATTACAACAGAAAAGATCACCTCAGATATTTCAAAATTGGGGACTTTGTTCTTAAAAAAGTCTTCCAATCGACAAAGGAAGCTGGTGCAGGAAAGCTAAATCCAAATTGGGAAGGACCTTACAAAGTCCGTGGCATCACTGGAAAAAGGTGCTTATGAGCCGGAGACTATGGACGGCAGAATCCTACCAACCAACTGGAATGTTGTTCATTTGAAAAAGTATTACTTCTAAGTAAAAGGAATACCCCCGGTCAGGTATCTTTATGTTCGATTTTACTTTTGTACAGTTAAAATTATACTAACCATTTTAGATGATAGGCAAAAAGCTAACCCATCACCAAATGATGATATTAGACCTACATAGACACGAGGAAGTAATTGAATTCCCCATCTAGGGTTACAACTTTCTGATGGACGTTTTTAAGGGCTAAGCAGTCATCATCTAAACTATATACCTTCGAGTCCCGTACATTTTTCCTTTTCAGGAAAAGGACCATAAGGAAGGAATAGTTAAGTGCTCGAGATTTCATTCTTCAAAGCTCAAACACTTGGGGGACTATACAGTATGGAAGGCAAAGAAGAAGCAAAGAAGACTATCAAGAAGTCAAAGCTCAAGCCTGAAGATCCATCTTCCCAACAAGTCAAGTACTATGAGAAAAATCAAAGAGCCAAAGACAAAAACACAAAGCCTGATTCAGAAACCTTCAAAAAATATATTCGTAAATGTAAACAAATGTTTAGGTTCACAAACCTTCAAAAAACATATTTGTAAATGTAAATGAATGTTTAGGTTAAAGGCTGAATATTAGTTACGGGTAAAAATGCACATCCTTGTACTTACTCAAAAATTATTGTAAATGAAAACAGTTGCGGATGAAAAAGCATTACCCTTATATGTATTGAAAAATTGTTGTAAACAAAAACAATTATGGGTAAAAATTCAAACCTTTGTATTTATTCAAAAACTGTTATAAATGAAAACAATTATACCCTTGTATTAATTCGAAAAAACTATTGCAAAAGAAAAACAATTATAAGTACAAGTTTATACCAAATCTGTTGTAAGAAAAACAGTTACAAAAGAGTTATGGACGAGACAAAAACACATGTAAAATGTTACGAAAGTTCCAAATAATACAAAGACTTTCTTCAAAACATTGTTAAGAAAAACATGTGAAATTCCTATCTCTCTTTTGTACATTTACACCATTATGAAGTTGATACGTCTTCTTCATTAAATGTCGATAAAAAAAGGGCCCTCTTTTATAAATCGTGCCTATTACGAAAAGGTACGATAAATCTAAGCATTTTTAATCCAAAGTCATAAACTAAGAGGTAAACCAAAAACCTCAAAAGAAAGCATGCAAGGACTTAAGAGTGAAACAAAAACTCAAAGAAATCAAAAATCATGCTAATATTGATATATTACGGCAAAAAAACTAAGTATTAACTTAGTCTAAGCCGGATTTGTTTATACATAAGTTGCCCCTAAGTTTTCAGTTGGGGACTTACAAAGGATCAAACTTTACCCCCAATGGGACCGGGGGTAACCACTAATTGTTCCAAATAAAAAAAAAAGAGGATCAAATTCCTTAAACTCTTTAACTGGATGAGGGCTGTCTTCACTGGCAGGAGGAGCGACTTGAGATGGCGAGATACGAGCAGCAGGGACCTCAGCTTCAGGTGAAGAGAAATTCTGACTTTGCTGAGACTTCTCAATAGTCTCTCTGGTTTTAGCAATTTCGGCTTCCAAGTCAAAGTTCTCTTGGCCCATTTCCGTCAATGTGTCAAGACGGGCATTCAAATAAGCCCAACTAACATCGAAAACTGCTTTGTCTTCAAGAGCCTCGTAGTCTTTCTCCCATTGTTCAACTTCGGCTCTTAGATCATCTCTCTCAGCCACGACAGCATCATGAAAAGCCTGTAAAGGAGCAAGGGACTTTTCCAGATTCTGAACCTTCTCTGAAGAGTTACAGAGGTCTTCTTGGGTTTGGGTGAGCAATTGAACAAGTTCACCAGAGTATGCCTCCTTCTGGTCCAACAAGGCCTTAAGGCTCCTAATCTCTTCGGTGGCACGGGAAAGCTTCTCTGCAAAGGAATACTCTAAGATATTTTTGTCCTTGCCTGCCTGGTTCAAAGACGCCTTCTCTATGGCCAGTTCTGATGCAATATCTCTAACCTGCTGCTCCAAGGTACACTTTTCCTCCTCCATTGCCTCCATATCAAGATGTAAACTCTCGTACTGCTCCTTCCAATTGTTAACCTCAGTATGGAAGTCATTCCCTGATTGCTCCACTTGAACGATTCTCTTCATTAACTCTGTGCCTATAAGGTTAATCTGCATAAAATGATAAGTCAGGTACGGTAAAAATATATAAATAAATATGAAAGAAGAGCAAGTTTTAACTTTAAGGACGAGTGAACAATCCCATTCATCCAAGTCAAGGAGCTGTGGCTTTCCATTTTAGACTTCTCAACCGGGCCAATCAATGGCTTTAACCATACGTCAGCCTGGCCCGACTTTTTCAAGAGGCTACCCGCCGCAGGAACCTCTATTGTAACTTGATTCATCACCCCCTGATGGAAGACCCTACTTCAACAGCAGAAGGCACGGAAGTAGGGGCGGGGGAAGGAGCTACGGGCGGAGTAGGCTGAGGAGCAGAAACATCAATGGGAGCAGAAACAACAACGGGAGCAATAAATGAAAGCTCCGCAGAGGCAGGAGGAGAGAAAACAACAAGAGGGGCTTCATCAAAACGGTACCAAAACCTTGTTGGAACAGGTGATCAATGGACTCACGAACAGGAGAGGGAGTTGCATCTTCGGGAGCGGAAAGTTCTGATTCAGGCACGGGAGGATCAACAACGGGCGAAGACTCATCGTCAGAGACCACCCTCCTCCTACGTGACCTATGGACTAGCGAACCCTCCTCATGTTCTTCTTCATCCTCTAAGGTCCTGGATCCACTTGCTTTTCTTTTCGACGAGGAGGAGCCAACAATGATCTCCTGAGCCTTAGTCAGGGACAACTTTGAAGCGGACACAGCCGCAACAGAAATTCCACGAGCAGGAAAACCTACCAAATGAAAGAGATCAGATAAAGCTCAAAAAGGGAAGAAGCAAAAAGAAACTTCATTTACCATGGGTCTTCACCTTCCAACCAAACCTCAAAGAGAGGTACTTCCACGAACGTTTTTTTAAAGGAGCGATTAACAAAAGCTTTTCTACCCAATCACGGAAACCGAAAACAATCTCGACGGTTCCCATGGTTGTTGCAAAAGAAAAAGAAACAGTCGCGGTACTGATAGGTCGTCAAAAGCAAAGAAAAGGAAAGTAAGCAAAACTGTACTCACGTGCAAAGTTCCATTTCTCATGGAACGGGAAATTTTCTTCACCTACTAAACCTGCAGTAGGGACAACAACATACCATACATACCACCATCTATCCTTGTCATCATCTGGAGTAACTAACACCCTTTTACTCCTGGCCGCGAGAGTAAACACTCCTTGGCGGAACAACATCGGAGAATAGAGGTGAATAAGATGATGAAAAGTAAAGGGTACGGAAGCTAAATCGGCCAAATACGTAAGGCACGCGACTACTCGCCAAACAAGAGGACCGACTTGTCCCAAGCAAACTTTGAAGAATTGACAAAACTCAATGATAACAGGGTCGATGGGAGGCTTGAATCCTAATGTGAAGGGATAAGTATAGACATAAGAATACCCAGTACTGTAAGAGGTTATTCTTTGGTTATCGTTAGGAACAACAACAGGAAAATTATGCTTCCAGTAACAATCCTTGCGTACGAGTGACACTAAACCCTCTGTTATTTGGGTAGGATAAAGGTTAGCAGTATCATGTGATGACATGGAAGAAATCTGCTCACTCGTGGCCTGACTATCCTTGGCAAAAGAATACTCGGCAGGATATATCTCATCGACTCTCGGTTCACGAAGTAGTTCATTGTGTTCTCTACTCTTTGATGAAGATCTAAAAGCCCTAGCCCTCGAAGAAGACAAAGAAACAGTAGACCTAGAAGAAGATGGAGGAGTAATATGAGAAGAAGAAGAACCCCCGGAAGGTGTAGAACTTAAGCTTCTAAGTCTGCCTCCCCTCCTACTCCGTGTTGGAGCAGAAGAAGGAGTCAATTCATCTACAATGATGACCTTTTTGGATTGCTGGTTTGAAGAAGACATATTTACGAGGATGAAGAATTTACAAATAAAGAAAGAAAGTTAGAAGTTTTTCGTAAAAGTAAAAAAAGGAAAAGGGGTATTTATACTCAAAGGCGGCAGTCAAAAAATGAAAAAAATAGTGATGTGAAAGTCATAATTGAAGCTGTCACTTCGTGACTGATGCAGCCGCAAAAAGCCCTAAAAGGCGCTGAATAGTTGCAGAACGAATCCGAAAATGCCACGTGGTATGGGCATTAAATGGAAGTGACAAGCGACGTACATGTTCGGAGACGGATACAATGGTACGAGTGAAGCGGCGGCAAAATATTCCCGCCATAAATGAGTATCCACTTACCAAATATTTAATCGATAAATAAATGGTTAGTGGGGGGACTATCTGTATTGGTAAAAATAAATTTCATACGTGTACTAATTATGATGACTCAGCAATCCATGTGGAGCAATGAAAACATGACAACTGGACGAGATAAAGAAGAACGGAACAACATACCCACGACGTAATCAGATACGAGAATCTCAACCTAATTGAGGAGATGAAGAGACACGTTCAGAATGAATCAAGGCGGAATAAAGGGCAGATTCGGGGATCTTCAATCAATGAGCCAAACGTTACATAATATTCACGCAACAGTTACGATTAATCATTGTAACGTTATATTAATGCCATTATTAGTCATTAATGCTCAATCACTGAAAATAGTAGACGTTATATTGAGAAATTCTCTATAAAAGGGAGTAAAATATAACTTGTAAAGACACGTTCGAACCACTATTGAAATATACTTACTTTTTACGCATCTTTTCTGCTTTCTATTTACGAATTTATTTACAATTATTTCCATATTCTTTTGGTTACCAGAAACCCGTGTTCTTCTTAAAATAGCTTTGGCAGAGAATCTAATTCTTTGGTTAAACAATTATGTGTAAGCAATGACACTTTATTTCTCTAAAGTTATCATAGTTCAAGTTGAGACCACTACTGACTTTGGATTAGAGATTGTTGTTTTACTAGGTGGAGGTTCAATGCAGAGCACGCCTTCATTATGCATAATACTCTCCCTCAACTGATAAAATCTCTTATTTTAATATAAAATGAGTCGGAAAATATTGGTGTTAGTGCATTTTAATATTAAAATTATAATATTAAAGTGCATTATTTCTTGTGAGATGGTGGTTATTAATTAACAAGAAATTGGTCATTATTTTGGTGTAACTCTTGAAACCACTAATGCCATGATCTACCACTAATAATAAATTTTGTAACCACCAACCATGTTCTACGATTTTATTATCCCACTACCTTATTATTTATTTTATGGAAGAGATTCTACACCTATAAATAATGGCGTTTCTTCCTTGTGTTTGGGGTGTGAAAGTATGGTAGTGTGTATGGAAACGTGAACTTGGTGTAGTGAAAAAGAGAGTTAAGAGAAGGATAAAATCTAAGTCTCCAACTATTATCTACCTAAGAGAGTATTATTTTTGTTGAAGGAAGATGTTCATTTTGGTGGAGCTTTGGACTCAACAACTTGTCCAGAGTTTGTTCGAGTCATACGACGTTGTCAGGCTGATGTATCCTGAAAGGGACAAGTCAAGAGTATTACTACCGGACCGATGAAGATACTAGTGGGCTTAAATCTCCTTATAGAAAGCGAGATATCCGTGCCTCAACCTGAAGAATATTTATTTATTTTTCTTTATCTTATTTTTCAACTGTAATTTTTTGTAATTTTAACAACAAAATGTAAATTCTATATTAGCACGAAATCACTTCTTGGATTTTAGCTTTTGTTTTAATCTTTATTTTTTGTTCTCACTTCTTTAATTAGCTTTTGAAGTTCAGTAAAGTATTATGTGCATTATTTTAACATTTTATCATAGCAATACATATACAGTTCTCCAACAGTTGAGCATGCGAATGCGAATATTTTCACATTTTTAAAGTGGGCTGTTGTGTTCTTATATGATATTAGGAATTCTTACCATTTATATTTGCTTTTCGGGTTGACTTAGATCAAAGTTCATCATTTATACGGTCAACTTTGATCTAAAAAAAGTGACACTTTTAAAATACAACTTATGAATTTTATCTAGTTTTTTCTTCAAAAGAACATGAAAATTAAACAGCTTTAGATATGTGTTCGTTGATTTTCCGTTTTATTAGATTTTCAGGATACAAAGAAATTCTGATTTAAAAAGTATTCTGATTATAATAGTAAAAAAATATGTAATCTTATTAAGCAAATTCAAACTATAAAACATTACCTTAGTTATGTTGTACCTACTTCTCATAATTCAATCTCTTTTAATTTGATAAATCTACAGTAAATTTGTTTCAGCATATTTTTCTACACCAAAATTTCATGTCTTCATTAGTTTTCCAAAATTGTATAGAGGTAAAACTAAAACAATAAAGATTTTAGAAAGTTAAATGAAGTTCAATTCGTTGACCTACTTAAATAAATAAAAAAACAATAAAAGAAAAAAGATCAATATACTGAGCCATCAATTAACATTGGGCAAAGATCACTTTAGCCCGCACCAGAAATTATGGGTGTTCAAACCGAATCGGAAATCCGCACCAAGCCGAAAAATCAAACCAAATCGATTAAAAAATCCGACTAGGTTTGGTATTGAGTAAAAAAACTCGAACCAAACCGACATATAATTAAATATATAATTTTTATATATATTTTAAGACTTTATATTAAATTTTCTTTAAAAAATATTGAAATATTTGGGAACCTCTCATGTGTTAACCTTGAAGCGTACGTTAACGAAAATTATTGTTAGACGACTAAGAAAATAACTATCATGTATTACTAAAAAAATTCTCCCATTGGAACAAAAAATTCTCATATGTTTGTCAATTTTTTCAATATTTACTAAAATATATTCACTTATCAAAACTTTATTTATAACTTTAACAAAGTAAGATTGGAATAGTTTTCATGTAACAAAAAAAAAAATGAAATCCCGAAAAACCCGACAAAACCGAACCGATCCAACCGATATAGTTGGTTTGGTTTTGATAAAAATCGAATCAATCCGGTCCATGTACACCCCTACCAGAAACTATTTACGTTCGTTAGCCGCAAAAGTGTATAAAATTTTATAATATATATATATGCCGGCTATTATTTTGAGAGCTGCTTTATAGTGTTATTTTTCCATTAACACATTATTAATGCGTGTTCAACTGGACTCGTGACTACTTAATCCATAACTTGTTTTTGATACGCAATTGAAAAAACAAATACAATTAATATTTTTAATATAAAAAGTATGAAAGAATATATTGAATTTTGTGAACGTAATAATTATCCCGCTCTTTTCTTCTTAGGTAAAAAAGGTTTTTTCACTTAAGAATAAGAGGAGATTCTGTCGCTCTCTTGACAATCTCATTCTGATTACATTCGAAATAATTTTCTCTTATTTTAGGTGTATAAAACTTGCCGCTGTTCATCAAAACGCATTTCATTTCTAGTCTTACAAAATCTTTCGAGTAGTTATTGTCAATCTTGGAGTACAACTCTCTATCGATAACTAGAAATTCATAGATTTTTCGTAGAACCGTTTCCAGTCGGAGCCCCGGATAGAAGATCTTTCTATTTTGGTGGGTTTGATAAGAAGGCTTACTTTGCCGGTGAGATTTTCATTGTTAATTTTGATTGAATTTTATCTGTGTATTTGATAATGTATCACGAAAAGGTTCATTCCAATTCTCTCGTTTTAATTTATGTGCTGAAATGCTATATGACTCCCTAGATCTGCATATTTGTTTCAATAGATTGATTAAGGTATCTTTTTATTTTTTTATCAAATAGATCGTCTGATGTTTTGCACTTGTGGACTTATAAGTTGTTCGTCCTAGGAGTGTCAATAGAAATTTAAAATTGATTAAACTGGCCGAATCGATTTTTTGTATTTTAATAAAATTCTAGGTTTTTATATGAATCTTTACTCATACCTAGGGGTGTTCGTAGTTCGGTTTGGATCGATTTTCCCCTAAAAAGAAACCAAACCAAATAAGTCAATTTTTTAAAATATTGGAACGAAACCAAATCAATTAACTCGGGTTTTTAGCGATCTTGTTTTTGTCGGTTTTTCGGATTTTTTTGGCTATTTATCAAATTTTTTCTTAAATATGAGACATACACTACCAAACACATATTCCGGCGACTACATTTTCAACGTAACACTATCAAACCAATTGTTTTTTGAGAAATCTATTATTTACCATGATATAATAATGATAATTGAATAAAATAGTGATGGATAATTTAAGTACTCAATTAAAAGTCGATTACTTTTAATATGAAATAATTCTTGTACTTAACAAAAGCAAACTACCAATCAAACTAGAATGTAAAGACAAATAATTAGTTCTTGTAATAGCAAAGAACTAGACTTAAAATACAAACGACTAATATGCACCATAACTTTTTTAAAACTTTATATATATATATATATATATATATATATATATATATATA